>JBBBDQ010001243.1:5502500-5528270 GCA_037127315.1 Ascarosepion bandense | reverse complement strand
ATGTGTATCCAAAAACAACCAATAGTTACAAAGAAAATATATCGAGCACACTTCAAAACGCGTGCTTTTTATTTTAATTGAGATTATGTGGAACCCGTTTATCGTGATCTTTCACCTTGCCAATGGTCTGCCAATGCCATGAGACGATTGTAGTGCTGACACCAAGCGTCTGAGTCATTTCTCTGATACTCTGAATTGAGTTTCGCTCAACAGATGCTTGCAATTGTTTGTTGTCAAGACAACAAGACCATCCTCTACAATCTTCATTTTCAAAGCTCTCATACACAGTAAAGATTTTCTGGAACTTACTTCGTACTACCCAATCACTTGTGGACCCATCTCGTCATGCTCTTATTGTGAATGCTATGTTAAAATGACTTTTCAGTATTCAACACTTCGAGCGGCTATTATGTTTGTAACAACCTGATAAAAAGAGAAACAGGGACATTTCATTTTATCATCAGATAATATTAAAATGATTAAGAGAAATAACCTATATTCATTTACTATAAATAATTGATTTACTTCCATATATATTTTTAAGTAAGCATAACACTTACCTTTAGCCTTATTTCGGTGCTTAATAACCTTCAGGTCTACTTTAAATTGTCATACGCCCTTGGGCATAACTTCTAGCCAAGATGGGTTAAAATCAGTTAAGTAGATTCAGAGTTTCAATTATTGAAGAAAGAAGTGCTTAGAGAATATGATACTCACGAGACGGATATAGGAAAAGAGAGGCAGGAAAAAGCAGCGCGAGACATACTTAATTGGCTTAAACAAGTGGATAGTAAAGCGGGGTTTGGAAGAGATTCCAAGAGAAAGAGTAAGAGCGACAAGGGATAGGAGCAAGTGGAATTCCTTTAACGCCTTCGTCATAAAAAGCCACAGTGCATAAGGAAGAATTAGTAAAAAAAGAAAGGGAACTTATGTTTAACATCAAGAAGAGACAGTTACTATTTCTTGAACATAAAATCTGATTCTCTGGTGTGGGCAGAGAGAAAGAGAAACAAGGGAATCTAGTGCGTGACACACTTGATGAGCTTGAGCAAATAGATGACAGAGCAGAGTTTAGTAGAAATAAAAAAGACAAATTTATTCAGAGCTACAAAGGGGAGGAAGTTGTGGATGGCCATTATAGCTTACTTTCTGAAGAGACATGACAAATAAAAGAAGATGTAGAACGGATAAACTAAAAGACAGGCACTCCAATTTGCCTGTAGAAATTATATCATTCTACGCCATAAACCCCGGTAATTTACTTTGAATCGCAAGCTACTATAGGAGAATAAGCAATCATATTGCTCACATGGAAACATATAGACCTACATACAGATAACATAACTTCGTCATGGCACCAATTTGTCTGAAAATATATATTCGCGAAATATTTTCGTATATCTTTTTGAGAAACGCAAATGCATGTGTCGACTCGTAATGCCGGGTTAATTCTGCTTTACTTCAGCACAGATTGAATTGAAATTAAGGCTCCAAATGTCCATACGCACCGCGAAAACTGGTTACTGTCAACCAGCGTGCTTTCTTTCAATCGCTCATAATCAGAACTCTATTTTATTCAGTCGTTGTCAACAGAGAGCTGGGTGCCACTCAAGAGGATTAATTAGAAATCATGGAAGTTCGATGTGTCCAAACGCTGGACATGAGTGGACAGACACTCAGCAGCTGTCAGGTTCCAACGCAGATCTAGTTTCATTTGCCTGTTTCATTTGATCAGCGTTTTCATTAGATTTAAGGAAAGCACGTGAGAAGAGAAAAAGAGCGTCAAAATGAGAGTGAGAGAGACAGAGAGTGTTGGGGAAGAAGGGAAAGAGAGAAGGAGAACAGAAGAAAAGTTTTGATACATAAAAGTAAAACAATAAATGAGGAACGAGAGAAATAAATATATAATAAGATTATAGTAAGGTTTAGCTTTAAGAAAGTATGGAAGACATGAGAGAGCTGCAAAAAAATCATCAAGAAACACTTAGAATTCGAGAGATATAGAACATAAAAGAAGCGATATATATGATTAATAAACGACCGTTGAAAAAGAAAATGAGTCATGGAAAGAGAGAAGAAAGAAGTAAAAAATGAAATAAAGAAAAATGACGAACAAAATCGAAGCAGAAAAAGAAATATAAGACGAAAAGTAAAACAAAGAATAATTCTTCTCTGAAAAAGAAAAAGAAAGAATAAAATAGGAAAATGCGACGAAAAATAATTTCAAGTTATTTTCGGTACAATTTTTTAAAAAAATATACGAGCAAAAACTAATGAATGACAAAACAAGCAGAGTAATTTTAATATTAAAATTTAAAATATAACAAATCGTAAACATAATGGGGAGTTACCAACGTAAAAGGTAGTCAAAATAATAAACATTACAATAAAAAGTATAATCTATAAGAATGAATAATGGTAAAATAAAAATCTGTTTTTCTCACGTGTAATGTTACTGACAATATGATAAATATCCTTATAAGGAAACCATCGGCATTCATTGACTGAACAGACAGTGCTACTTTCTCAAGTTTGCAAGCTGTTATTGCTCTTTCCAGTATTGAAACATACATTAAACATATATAAATACAAAACACTAAACGTTAAAATATACAAGGTTAACAAATAAGAGGAATAGACTATACTAAAAAACCAAAACCGAATAAAATGAAATCAAAGGAAATTATTTATGCTTTTAAAGAAATATATACTACTATTGTACAACTTATATTTTCGATGTTTAAACCAGTAAGAATGTGAAAGCACAGGTAGATTACAACCCACTGGTTTAAACATCGAAAATATTTTCTTTAGAATTTGATTAATTACAATATCTATTTATTACTTATGCTTCAATATAACTTAAAAATTAAAAATTATTTTACTAATATAAACAACCAACGCAATACTTATTCGGTTTTCTTAACTACAATGTACATTAGCATACAAAATTATTTCATTCAAATTCTAACTTAAATATTCCAGCACCTTTACTCATGAGTTATTACAAAATCTAATTAAAAAAACTATTGTCTATCCATTTAAA
Organism: Ascarosepion bandense; assembly: GCA_037127315.1. Classification (NCBI taxonomy): domain Eukaryota; kingdom Metazoa; phylum Mollusca; class Cephalopoda; order Sepiida; family Sepiidae; genus Ascarosepion; species Ascarosepion bandense. The sequence continues at coordinate 5,525,224 of JBBBDQ010001243.1, read as the reverse complement.
TAATGTATTGTCCCTTTATATATCTTTCGCAGGCAAAATTGAAAAGTTACATGCCTTGATATCTGGCTACTCTGTTTCATTTTACGACCTAAATTTTCAACTTCATAATTACCTAATTCTCATTTTTGATTGAACAATATTGACACACTTACAAGCATGTTCTCGAATTACCACCTCTTCATTTTCCAAATAACCCTGAATTCATCTTATATTTTCTACATAAATCATTTACAAAATTTATTTTAAAATATCCCTTGAAGACGAAAACTATTGTTCAATGAAGATTTTTGTGTAGTGATATAATGGTTTCGTAAACACTTGCAATAGTAAATTTACTATATATATAAGCTCCAAAGGAGAGTCTGTAATGTGATAGGTACTGATCTGGCGACTCGACTGCAGCCACTTTCCCATCGTCGAAATGTGGCCTCCCTCTGTCTCTTCTATAAATATTTTCATGGCTTCTGCTCGAATGAGCTTAAGTCACTGATGCCTCCTCAACATGTGTTTACCCGTGCAACCAGACTAGCAACTGGGTCCCACCCATTCACAGTCAGGTTAGCCAAATGCAGACGACAATTCTACTCCTGCAGCTTCCTCTCTCGCACTTCCCGCCTGTTGAACTCACTCCCGTATTCTTGCTTTCCTGACGGCTACAACCTCCAGAAATTTAAATGCAAAGTTAATACTCATCTACTAACCACTGGCCTCTAGCTCTCCCCCCTCCCCTGTATAACCTTTCCTTTCTCTCCTCCTATGTATCTGTCATCGCACCTTCTTTCTCAGCTTTCTATTGTTCCTTTCTAACTAGCCTGTACTCCTCACTCTTTTCTAATTAATCTTTTTACATTTATGTAACCTGTAACCCCCTGCACATCAGTGGCGTTTCCGCCTTGCTCGGGGTGAAATGATTATATATATATATATATATATATATATATATATATGAGCAGAGGCCGATAAGTAAGATTTAATTACATTTTTGTTAAGTTCTTACAGCCTCCTAGGCGTTCGATAAAATACGCCACAAAGAATTGATGGAGATGCTCAGCAGCCTCGACATATTTGGAAAATACATTAGGGTAAATAAGAACTCTACTAGCAGCAAAGTGCCTGCATATGGATAGCTAATGAAATCAGCAGATATACAACGATAGTAAGGGGCATAAGACAAGGATGTGTCTTTTCACCGGATCTATTTAACTTGTACAGCGAGAATATTTTGTAGATCCCAGATGTTATACACGGATTTGTCATCGGAGGCCATATATGAACAACATATGATATGCAGACGATACAGTGCTTATTGCAGACACGCAAAGGAGACTACAAAATCTCCTACAGAATGTAGCTGAAGAGACAGAACTACAAATAAACTAAAAAAAAACCGAATGCATGGTCATCAGCAAGAAGGGCAACCCAAAATGCTGAATACAGATGGGGGATATTAAAATCAAGCAGAGACAAAAATTTAAATACATGGGAATTGTACTAACAGAAAACGGAAAGTGCAACACAGCGATCCGAAGGCAAAGTGTCATGGCGAATGACGCGTTCCAGAAGCTGAGTAAAGTATTAAGACACAGGAAACTTTCAGTAGAAACAAATTTAATGTATAAAGAGACTCGAAGAGCGAGGTGTTACTTATATTGTGATTTATATAAAATTCTAATGTTTATCCTTTTTTATGTGTGTGTGTTTATAGAATATATATATATATATATATATATGTGTGTGTGTGTGTGTGTGTGTGTACGTGTGTACGTGTGTTTGTGATGTAAATGAGGTATGAAAAAATTGAATAAGCCTAAAAGTAAATAAAAATGGTTAATTTAGAAAAATAATATTAAATATATAAAATTAAATTTTAAATAAAATGCACAGAAAAGCATTTGTAAGAGACAAAACGAAATCGAATATTGAATAAAAACAGTTACGTTTTAGACACATCAAGGATGATGAAATAAAAAATGTTGTTTATATTAAAAAATATAAAATATAAATAAAGCATATAACTATAACTTATAAATTCAAACTTAATTTAAAATAGTTTAGTTTTTTAAACAGATTTATGTTAAAAATATGTAAATAAAGTTTCCCCTATTTTAAATAAAATAAGAATCAAATCAATGATATTACACCCATCAAACAAACAAAAACTAGTAAAAAAAGGAATTCATAGAAGGCCCAACAAGGTCAAAAAATGTAAAATGCAAAACAAAAGCCCCGGTATAAATAAATGTACAAAAGGTTTGCGTCAAGAATCAGCATAAAAAGTAAGCAAGTAAATCATATTCATATAATGCCCAGTCGGACATGTTCGAAAGACGCCACTCCTTTTAAAAGCAACGTAGAAAATTCTGTCAATGCCGCTGAGTAGTTGCATTTGGAAAGCCATCTGAAGCAAATATGGTGGACATTCTCCAGAAGAATATCAACGTACAATTCAAGAAAAAGAAAAAAATATGAACCTTGCGTTAAAATCAACAATATTTTTGCACATGCATATACTATCCGGGGCTTTAAGTCTCGATAATGGTTGAAATTTCAAGGAACACATGACATAGTCCTATTAAAAATAAATAACTCGTACGCTATCTTTTAGAGCTATGCGCATGCGTTTCTTTTATTTACTGAAGTTTACTGCATTCTACATGTCAAGCCCCATTTTGTTTGATCAATGCCTCTATCTAGTAGGAAAAGCAGGCATTTGAGGTTTAAATCTAGGACAACTTTTAAAGTTAACCGACTGATAAAAAAGGTAGTATAAATGTAATTAGTGAAATGCATTAAGGATAAAATAAGGAACAATTAAGAATCGTTAATTTTAAATGGTTTCACCATTATTTGATACTCACCAGAATCTTAAATAAAAGTTAAACTTTTAAAATTTATAATCATATCTAATGGGTGTTATTCTGTCATTCTCCCGGATTTGATCCTTACTTGATTCTAAACTGATTAATGTCCACCGTTCTATGTTTGTAAAAGTCTGTATTAAGAGGAATATTAAGATAATCGTATTTATAAAAAGTAAAAATAACCGTATACAGATAACTAATACTCAGCATTCATAGGATGAACATGTATTATTTCCATCGGCTGAAAAATCCTGAAATATTTTGAGGAAACAGCATATTTCAGGAATTTAGATTTCACAAGTTCACTTTCTAATACCGATTGTGGTTTCTTTTCAAATCTTTTGTTTTTGGTACTGAATAAAATGAACACCTTGATTATATAATTAAAATCTCTTCTCGATACATGTGTTATCTATTTTTGCTGGGGTTTTTATTGTTGAAACTTATCATTAATCCAGGATTTTTCTTAACCTATAATTAATATTATACGTTTTATAAAGACTTTTCATAAACTTATAATTAATATCAAATAATTTTATGAATCAATAGATAATACCAAGGGTTTTATAAACCTCTTTTAAATGGTAAACATCTTATAAACCTATAATAAATACGAAACTCTAGATAAATATTTTTTATATCTTAATAGAAGTAGATAGGTTCATTAACTGTCCGATCAACAAGAATCCCCGATCATTTGATTAGGAGTAGAGGTTTATTCCTTGTTTATTTTTTAGTTATTTTTTTCCGATTCCTTAAAATTCTTCTATATCTAGCTAAGCTCTACGTCTTAGATGTATTATTGTTTTGCTTGCTGCGAAATGATTACAAATATAAAATTAATACCGTTCTTTTTATAAACAGAAATAATACGACACTTTATCGACATTTATAAATAAAATGTGAGTTTTACTCATATCTTTAAAATTTATAGCGAATATTACGATGTGTTAATAATTTTATGACTAACCTATACACTATCATCGGGTAACTAATATGAGAGGCATGTTCAAGGCATGAAATGTGTTGGTCGGCACCAGGGTTATTGCCTGATTCAATTTATTTACCCTGAACAACCTCAAACATACTTCGCGAGACAAACAACAGAAAAGATTTGAAAGCTTGAAGATAAATATTTGTTTTTATTCAACTTGCTTTTTCATACTTGCTTTATTTATTTATAAATTTATTTATTTATATGTTTTTATTTCTCTGCGAAATCTTAATCGCAGGTGTTGCAATTATATTTTATATATTGCAAAATTAATTATTATTCACGTGTTTAGCTAGCTAACCAATATTGATTAACATCCAAGAATATACTCAGTAATTATTTATATCTCTGTCATTAAAATGTATGTATATATAATTAGACAAGATAATTAACAATTTTTAAATCTTTTTTATATATTTTTTCTTTATTTCATCTCTGCTTAGCGATTGATTTGCATATCAACCAACTCAAATTTTATACTTATTGTCTTCCTTTCCCAAAACTAATTTTCATCATTTAACAGTCTAAAAACTAAAATCACATTATATATTATTTAACAGAAGTATTTATTACATTATAGAGCTAATTTACTTTGAAGAGATCGTAGTCGTTGAAAAATAAGGTAAAACGGCTTACAAACAGATATACATTGTTTCAAGAAAATATAAATGAGAATATGTATAAGCATGCACAATTGTGTACGCACGCACACGCACACGCACGCACACACACACACAGACACACACACACACACACACACACACACACACACACACACACACATATATATGATTGTTTTTAAATCACTTGAAGCATTGTGTATATTTTGAAGGCTATCACATTCCGTTTAGTAAAATAAAGAAAGGTAAAGAAGGTGTTGGATATTACCAACTTTTATTCATTAATATTTCGAGATCAAAATCTTATCTTCAGAATGGTAAGGGAGCTTGATTTCACGTCCGCACGTAAACCGTGCCTTTCAACGATTGGATATCATTAGCTGCTACTGTTGTCGTTAATTGTAGTGTGCGCGCGCTCGCGCGGGCGCGTGTATATGTGCGTGAGGGTTTACCTGTAAATGTGTTTGTGCATGTATGTGTATGTGTGTTTGTGGTTTATATATGTGTGAGTTGACCGATATTAGGATTTGGCTTTTTATCATCTCTGTTTAAGTGATAGATGGCGCTGTTTTACGATATTTGTTGATATATCTGTCTTCTTTAATTTATGCTTTATATATGTGCGCGTTGACTGATTGCAGGATATAGCATTCTCGCAATTTGTCAGAGTTATAGGGGGCAACGTTTTACGACTTGGTGTTATATTGATCTGCTTTAATTGGAGGCGTATATATATATATATATATATATATATATATATTTCACCCCGAGCAAGGCGGAAATGCCACTGATGTGCAGGGAGCTACATAACTGTAAAACGATTAGAAAAGAGTGAAGAGTACAAACTAGTTAGAAAGGAGCAATAGAAAGCTGAGAAAGCAGGTGCGATGACAGATACATAGGTGGAAAGAAAGGGAAGGTTATACGGGGGGGTGAGAAGAGAGCTAGAGTCCAGTGGTTAGTAGATGAGTATTGACTTTGCATTTAAATTTCTGGAGGTTGTAGCCGTCAGGAAAGCAAGAATACGGGAGCGAGTTCCACAGGCGGGAAGTGCGAGAGAAGAAGCTGCAGGAGTAGAATTGTCGTCTGTATTTGGCTAACCTGACTGTGAATGGGTGGGACCCAGTTGCCAGTCTGGTTGCACGAGTGAACACCTGTTGAGGAGGCACCAGTGACTTATGTTCGTACGAGCAGAAGCCATGAAAGTATTTATAGAACAGGCAAAGGGAGGCCACATTTCGACGGTGGGGAAGTGGCTGCATTCGAGCCGCCTGATCAGTACCTGTCACATTACAGACTCTCCTTTGGAGCCTGACAAGAACACTGAGGAGAACAGCAGGAGCGCCTGACCATAAATGGCAGTAGTACTCCATGCACAGACGGATGGTTGACTTGTATATATGCAGGATAGATTTAGGCGGAAAAAACTTCCTGGATCGTCATAGTGACCCAACCTTCTTAGCAGTAGATTTTGCTATGGATTCAATATAGTGGTTCCATTTGAGGTCTGAGAACAGGGTAAGTCCGAGGACGCGTAGTGTATTGCTCTCAGTGAGAATCGCTTGGTCCATGCTTATGGGATGCAGGAGAGGTTGCCTGTAATGGTTGACAGACAACAGCTTGGTCTTAGACGAACTGACGTTGACAAGCCACTTCTTGCCTCAGTTCACCACAGAGCGTTCAAGGTCAGCAGCGAGATTATGTCTGTCCGCCACGACAGGTTTCTTACCGGTACGGGAGTATATTGTAGTGTCATCTGCGTAGATGCCTACTTGGCACTTGATCTCCTCTGAGAGGTCGTTGATGAAAATAAGGAAGAGCGTCGGGCCCAGGATAGAGCCCTGTGGGACACCAGCATTCGTACTGTAGGATGAAGAGGCACGCCCATTCAAAACGACCATCATTTTGCGGTTATTTAGAAAAGATTGGATTAGGTCATGCAGGCGACCGGTAATACCGTAACCCCGTAGCATGTACTCCGTTACGGTTGTTAGCAGGTCGGCTGTGGACCTGGCAAAGCGGAAGCCATATTGCCTATCAGAGAAGAGTTTGTGGGCAGTGAGATGATGAACTATTACAGCTTTGATTATGGCCACGAATACTTTCCCTAATATCGGTAGAAGACTGATAGGGCGATAGTTGGATGGGTCCGAGGGTTCACCACAATTTTAAATACAGGAACGACTGAAGAGAACTTGCAGCATGCAGGAAAGCAGGAAACAGAAAGGCAGTAGTTAAATAGTTTAGGGAGGACAGGGGAAAGTTCAGGAGCACACCTCTTAAGGACTATCACCGGGATTCCATCGTCTCCACACGCCTTATGGGGGTCAAGTTTTGAAATGACTCGGGATACTACTGTCGAGGTAATATATACGTCGTGCAGTTTGGCCTCAGTTCTAATAGGGAAGTCGGGTGGGTGTACTCCGGACGAGTCAACTGTGGAGTTGGATGAGCTTTGTCCACAGATGACGTGAGAACCTCAAATTCAGGGATTAAAGGAGGTATTGAGAATTTCCTATTGTTCGGCACTCGTTTGCAAATACTCAAATAGTCCTTGGAGCCGAACTTGTGGTCAGCTATGCGCTGTCGCATTCTTTCAGCAAACAGCCGTTTGGCGTCATTTAGGGTTCTCTTGCACTCATTGCTAGCAGATATGAACAGGCGCCTATTGTGATCAGATGACTGACTCCGGAATAGATGGAAGTAATTGTTCCTGTGGGCAATGCGGCTGAGCAGGCCGGAGAGAACCACGGAGAGGAATGAGGTTTTAAGCAATAGTTCCTGATGGGTATGAAGGCATCAATGCCAGCTTTCACCATGACTAGACCACAGAGGCACAGTCATCAACTGATATGTCAAACACTTTTCCCTAAGGGACGTCGCAGAGGAAATCGCGACAGGCATCCCAGTCAGCTTTTTGGTAGAGGTAGGAGATCCTATAGGTAGGGGGCTCCTGGGGGGAGTGAGATTGGAAAAAAATACTGAGAGGGACTACAGCGTGGTCGGAGTTGCCGAGAGGGCAAAGCTGCGAGACTTGACAGGCGTCAGGCGCAGAGGTGAAACATATATGTCGTAGTGAGGAATGACCCGAGGGTGTGCTTGGGAAGCGAGTGGGGAAGTCCACCACTTGCGTAAGGGATTGGGAAATAGCGAAGTTCATGGCGTGAATGACCGCTGGATCAGTAAGGGCGTTTTCAAGCCACTCAGAGTGATGGGCATTGAGGTCTCCAAATACAAATATGTGGGCGTATGGGTGATGAGAAATAGCCTTATCTATGTCGTCCGCAATGCTATCTAGTAGGGAGCAGTCAGGAGAGGAGGGAGAACAGTAAAGTAAGAATAGGTAACTAACCGAACCTAGGAGAGACAAGCGGAGACATATGCATTGGTGGTCAGTAGATTCGAGCGAAGTCACCCTAGCTATGGGGAGGTGTTCGCTGACGTAGACACCCAGCCCATGCATGTGGACAGTGGAATCCTTCCTTAAGAGGGGAAGATAACCAGGGATGGAGAGGTCAGAGGAGGGAATATCTGAGTTGAGGTTAGTTTCGCAGAGCGCAAGGATGTCAGGGGACTTTTCATGCAGAAACGCTTCTACACTAGGAAATTTAGTACGAATGCCCCGGATATTAGTGAAAAAAAGGTTAATGGGTTTAGGTGGTTTGAATTTAACTGGTTTAGGGCCGTTTCTGATTTGTTTCGTCGTGTTTTTGTTTATAGAAAGGGACCTCGGGTAGAGGATACAGGCGGTCATTATCCACGATCTGTGCTGGGAGGGAACCTGGCTAGGGCTGCAACAAGGTGTGGCCTCGGGGTTGCCCACCGAAACCGCTTGCAGGGACATCTATCCATGCGCGACATGGCACTACAAGAACCCCGATATTATACAACTGCTGATCAGAGCAGCCGCTCTTGACGCTACGCAAGAGTTAGGGCTCCTAACTACCAGTCGGAAGCAGCAACCAGGAAACTTCCAACCCGGTACCCTCACAGTGATGAGCCGTTGCCACCAACCAGCCAGATCGCAGGAACTCACGGAAGCACTAATACCAAGCTCTGTAGAGAGAGAAGAGAAAGCTGGAAACCACATCCTATACAGGAAAAAAGGGGCAAGCCTCTACTCCAGTTCAATAGACGTGGGACGAGTATGGACCGGGCGATAGGCGTGACCTATCTACTCCTATTTAAAAAAAAATTCCAAGGGTGGAGAGTTAACTAAGTTTTAACTTAGTTAAAGCCCAAATGAAGCATGAAGACTAAAAAGTGAGAAAAAAAGGGGGAAAAATACAGATTTAAGAAAGAATTCATACATACCGCGCAGTTTCACAAAGGAAATTTGAATTAAGAAAGTTCCACTATCTTCAACTCTTGCTTTTTCCAAAAATTAACATCGTGTTAAGCTGCTTGGTAAATTTGAATTTGAAGAACAGACCTTAGAGGGGAGAGTAACAAGTGGCTGCTGATACCTTGGCCAGGATAACTTCGCATAACAGAATAAATGAATAAATAAATAAATAAAAACCCCAATTTTTTTCCAAATGAAGCATGAAAAGTGACAAAAATGTGTATGTGTGTGTGTGTCTGTGTGTGTGTGGCGGCACAAAAGTTTAATTTGATGATAAAAACACTAATTTTATTAAAATCGGCCACACCAAATGTTTAATCTAAAAATGCCAGTCGACCTGTTTCAACTCCATTCGTTAGAAATGTAACAGCGAAATATTCATGAAATAGAATTTTCCTCTCGTTTTTATTCATGTCACTCATCATGTATGAATATAATTTATCATAATATCTCCCCGTTACAGTTCTGACGAGTAGGGACGATAGCGGTCGGCTGGCATTTTTTGTCGTTATATTTGGCATGGACGATTGTAATAAAATTAGCATTTTTATCTCAACACACACACACACACACACACACACACACACACACACACACACAGACGCACACACACACACACATACACGCCCACACACACACACATGTATATATATATATATATATATATATATATATATATATATATATATATATATGTGTGTGTGTGTGTGTGTGTGGCTGTGTGTCTGTGTGTATATATATATATATATATATAGATCTGGTGTGTGTGTGCGTATGTGTATGTGTGCGTTTAAAGACCAAAGTCATTACATTTTTATTACAGATTATTTTCTTTGTTTCTGATAGATATGAAGGTATAAATGCTACAATTTGTCAATAAAAAAATTCTTAACGATCATAGTTGATAGTTATTGGACATTGAGAAATTCATATCATAATAAGACCCAGGGAATTAATGAGTGTGAAGTCGTATGAGAAAAATAAACTATTGCCAAGATGAGAGAACAATAAAATAACAGGAATGAAAAATAACAATAACGATGAATATATAATTTAAACTTTTGAAGATCAACTGTCAATATAGAACTTAAGAGTTACATCTGACAATTTAATAAGTCAGTCCATACGTGATTTTGATTTATGACGGGCTTGGCAAAGATTTTTCTGCAATAGGTTGCTATTTATTTCTGCAGTAGACGAGTTTTAAACCAAAACTATAGAACTCATTCTGTGCTGTTATTTAACCCATAACTCGAGGGAAAAGAGATTGATTAGTACCTTTCTTTGCTGTTAAGTGCTGTTAAATTCAACTGAAATTCGAACTCGGTTCTCCGACTTCTCATTCCGAGGTGATATTTATGGCACCATAATGCGCTTAAATTGGTGAAGTGGAGATACCAAAGAAGAAAGTTCATCAGAATAATTATCAGAAAAATACTTATATAACGACACGGCGAAGGTACTTAACGGCAGTCAGGGCCAACAGCATTGTACATTCTTCTCATAGTTAGCCGAAGTAACAGATAAGATTTGACAGAAACATTCTATACATGGACAAAATATAGATTTATAAGTATGTAAAATAGATTCTGGAGAGAAAATCTGTCTAGCATTTCACAGTGAACTGATTCAACTGATTCAATATAATATTTCTACTTTATATCATTTAGTAACAGCGTCGACGCAATTCTTCTTCCTGTGTGGTTACTACATAATATACACTATTGTTATCAATTTAACTTTGCCTTGTATTCTGATTTTTTAAAAAATAAGTATACTCTTAAGAAGGGTCTAGAATGTTTCAATTAGAAAATGTCTAACAGTACACTTGAAATTTTTTTTTCTGCAATCTTCTATTTTTGTTTTCTAGGGTTAGTGTTTTCTGATTTCATTAAGTTCCTTCTGTTTTGTTGTGTAGTTTGTACCAAGCTTCGCCTCAAATGACTCCAGAATAGATATGGCTCTCAGTGTCCTCCATATATCCGGTAGCAAAATTTAGTTGATGGATGACCTTAAAGCAAAAAGGAATATTCGCCATTCATCCAATGTCAGTTGTGACACCGACATATTCGCATAATCCGCGTAACACCCCCGGGATGCAACGCAGAAAAAATAGCAAAGGAAACTATATGTGCTCACCGTGAACAAGAGGAAGATTTTTTTTTAAATTCACACAATAACGTAAGGTCTACCTTCTGAGACTTTCAGTCATTGGTTGCCTATAAGTGTGTGAAACCTGGATTTAAATGTAAGGCTATTCAGGAGAATATTTGTTTTGTACATATATTAATATGGATGACGGATGATAATATAATTAAATCCTATTCTAATGATCTTAAATACATTATATGAAATAGCAAATGCAACTATATATGCTCACCGTGAACAAGAGGTAGATAGTTATTTTTTAAATCCACACGATAACGTAGGGTCTACCTTCTGAGACATTCAGTCATTGGTTGCCAGTAAGTGTGTGAATCCTGGAGTTAAATGTAAGGTTATTTAGGAGACTATTTGTTTTGTACATTTATTAATATGGATGACGGATGATAATATAATTAAATCCTATTCTAATGATCTTAAATGCACTATATTTCCCTCTGAAAAGCCTGATAATTTCATTATTCTCCACTTCAATTCCTGTATAATTCTATTGTTTTCTACATCATTTCCAATATAATTCTATGATTCTCTACATCTTCCGGCCTTCTTCTGTACTTCTCTTCATTCCTATATGTATTTAACATATTCTGATATAATGGTGAACGTTCCTAACTGACGTATATATATATATATATATATATATATATATATATATATAATTACGAAACGAACGGGAGCATATATGGATGTTATGAAAACTCAGCAACTTATATACTTTTGGCTTAATTCGTCATTGTTTAAGCATGAAATCTTCCGTGGTCGAATAACTAAAACTAAATCACGTAAGATCGATTAGCGGCTTCCCCTACATATATATATATACGAGTCGCAGGTTCAAAACATCTCGGAAGATAGCTATTATTCTATGAAGATTTCTGAAATATTTAGGCCGGTACATATATATAAATGTTATAGTAAAAATGAGTATGCATTATAATACGATTAATGATAATACTCAAACTAATAAATTTAAATATCTACGTCGATTAATAGCATTTCGTAATTTTCCGTAAGATTTCGTAGTATATATATATATATATATATATATATATATATATATATATATACAACTGGTTAATTTTTCCCGTTTAAGTCATGATTAAATTAGTTGTTGTAAATCGCCTAGACACTTTAGACGCGAAATAACTCGTTTCCAAACAATATATATATATATATATATATATATAGAGAGAGAGAGAGAGAGAGAGAGAGAGAGACGTCCAGTCCGTAAACACCGAGGATAATCCAAGAAGACCAACTTATTATAAAATACTAAATGTTATATCTATATAGAGAGCTCAATAATTGTTATCCAGAGCAATATGATATTTATAAAGGAAAACTCAACACGTCATTTAAATTGGTTATAAATCATAATTTAATTCAATGAGCCAAATTAGCTCATTTGAAACAGACCATTCCTATTTTAAATTTATTCTATCATCTTCTATTATTTATTTCTATTTTACATTTATATTTTTTATTTATTTTTTATTTTTTTAATTATTTATTTAACTTTTCTTTCTAATTTAAATTCATTCCTCTATTCCTTTTTCTTTTTCTTCTTTCCTTTTTTGTTTAGGCTTCAAGATATTTACCCTTTCTTTTTAACTCTCTCCCTTTCTCTCTATCTTCCTCTCTCTCACCTAACCCACTTTCTTTACGTTTCAAATCCACGGGACTGCAACTTAACTCTTAGGCGAATGTATCTTCAAACTTTTGTTGACATTGTCCGCTACGCGTGTGATCTGATTGTATGTTAGGTGTGTATATGATTATGTATGAATATGTGTATGTGTTCGCCGAATGGATGTATTTTTTCTTACATTTTCTCTTTTAAGGGAGCGACCGTTATTTCCATTCGTTTTTGTAGGTCTGTGAATCTCATTTATCTAAAATCCTTTGTTAAATAAAGACGGAAGCTGATGATGGTTCGTCTCAAACAGGGCCACACTTCCGATTCAACAGGAAATAACGTGTCTGCCTTAATTTTTGTTTTATTTACTCTATATGTATTTATATGCATATATGTTTAGAGCTCTCTTAGATGCTAATATACACACACATATATATATATATATATATATATATATATATATATATATATATATATATATATTAGTAGTAATAGTTGTACAATAAACGTTATTCTTCGTGCGTACAAATGGTTCAGTTGTTGTCCCGGGATATTCATTTCATTAAATAGTAAACTTAATTATTAACAATGCAAATATTTTTAAAATATCTAAAAACGGTTATATATCCTTGAGGTCATTCTGGAACTTCGTCCAGAAGCGTATTTGCATATTTGAAAAAAAAGATATGAGCATTGTTTTAGGATTTCAGTAAGTGTGGAAATACAGCTAGAAAAGCTAGCTTTTGCTTGAACGAAAAAAGTTTATATAAGTCCGCACCCAATATGTGACAGAGTAAAAAAGAAAGTGCCAGGTGTTAAATGAGGACGCCTATTTAAGTGAAGTAAGTTGTTTTGCAATTTGCAGATGGCAGTTAAGCTCAGAGCACAGAGAAGCTGCACTTATTAGTTTGAAGACTATCGTCAAAATTTTCGAAGGAACATTAATGCAACATTAATATATATATATATATATATATATATATATATATATATATATATATATTTGGAAACGAGTTATCTGGCGACCTAAGTTTCTACTTTTCCGTGTATTTAGACGATTAACAATAACTAATTTAATTATGATCAAAACGTAACAAATTAAGCAAATATATATATATATATATATATATATATATATATATATATATATATTACGAAATTGCTCCCAATCTTTTTTCGTTTATGAACAGCAGTTTTTTCCGTCAACTTTGATTCAAGCTTATATCTATATATTTATTTTTTTAGAATTAATAAATCATTAAGATTATATATATCTTAAAGTTTTGGGAGAGTTTCATTTGATCTGATAGATTTCCTATATTAACTTCAGAAACAATGTAGACAGATGCGAAAATAATCCAATTCCTTTGGCGTTTACAATCACATTTATAAATCTTCTACTCGTCTATGTCTGATGTTGTCACATGGTGCTCACACTGTACATCTAGGGATGCTAAATATCCAGAGAAGGGACTGCAGTACAATCGATCCTGACCAGGTACCTTCTTCATTTGTTTATGTAATATGACGGTGTCCCTCTTAGAGTGTATTATTATTATTATTATTATTATTATTATTATTATTATTATTATTATTATTATTAAAATAGATTTCTTAATATCTTGTTGGAATGGTGTAATGGTGTAATCAATTTTGTATTTATTTTATTTTTCTGTGTCAACTGGATGATTTTAGCTTTTGGTAGTTTACTTCTAATGAGAATATAGCTGACACCCATTGGTAAGGCAAGAGTCAATTTTCATGTCGTTCTTGTTTGTATTTTAGTGCATTTGGTACATGTTATTTTTCTTCTTGTTTCTTTTTTATATTTTTTGCTGCTACAGCAGATGCCCTATGGTTGAAACCGGCTTATTCGCCCACTTGAAATTCTCTTTGTAATCTGTTAGTTTCCTTTATTACTAAATATGGCGATATGGATATCGGCTTGAAATGAGAACTTGAAGAACCGAGTTCTAATTCCAATTTGTTCACTTATGCGGAAATACACTTGGACAAGGTATTAATCCATCGCTTCGTCTTCCATCTGATAGTTGAATAGCAGGACAGACTGGAGTCTATAGTCTTGGTTTCCAACAAGCATACTGAAGTTAATAATCGCTACCTACTTCGAAAATATTTTCGCCGAATCAGTCATATATCGAAAGAGACATGATACCCCAAGAATATAACACGTTTTGAATTTCACTTACTGATTGTCTTATTAGTAACGAAAGTTTCTTATTTTTTCATGTTAATTATCCAGTTTTCAGTCGTTCTATGTATATTTGAAGACTGATTGCGGTGTCTTTGTAAGACTTTTGAACTAATTCCCTGCCTCCATAGGTTCTGAAAAATTCAAATGATCAACAGCATGATGATGCATGCAGTGACAACTGAGAAGCTTTTTTGTTTTGATATCTATTGGCTTAATGTATACGATAAAAATCATATATCATCCAACTGAGACGGAAAAAGTAAAATGTCACACCCGCAAAAATGGATCAGAACGACTAAAAACATTTTGGAATAGCAAATTGAACTATGACCCCTGTCAAATTTTTTAATACCTAAAAGATATGTATGCTGTTCAGTTCAATCACGTGACTAAATTTCAGTACTTAACCACGACTTTTACTGGTCAAAGTCAATCCAATGGGATCAGTAATCTGATAAGGACTTCGTCGCGATATAAGGAAGCAATTTCAAAACGTCCACCCTGTCATGAAGAGCAAACTTGTCAAGAAGAGCAAAAATGATTGTATATTGATGGGACATCAATATACAATCACTTTTGCTCTTCTTCCAATTTTTCTTTCTTTGCCTTCACTCACACGCCGTCAAAGAAACAACAACAACAACAACATGCTCCTAAAAACTAAAGTCAGATAAGTACAATTGCTTCACATTCCTTTTTCACTCTCTCCCAGGCCATAAAACGGAAAGGAACACATAATTTATTAGTAACCAATTAATATTTTTACATATACACATTCTGCCACTAACTACTATTTCTCTGAAACATTTAACTCCGTACATGTTTCTCTTTGAACATTTTCTTTTTACAAATAATTATTCTGTTCTCGACTCCGTTATGTTTGATAAACATCATCGACAAATATTATCTATGCTTCAATTATGGATGTTGAAACTGTATTGTACTACAAAAACAGTCAATGTGTTTATGGATATTATACTGTTTCCTGAAATTTTACACACAACGCACTCGTCTCTAGTATTATTTTCTTACATTCTCCTTCATTTCGGTATGCTGTATTCTATCCCCTGTGCAGGTATTCATAGGTTTCTTTTTGTTTCAGTTCATTAATCTTTGAGGCTAAATCTAGGTCCAATTAGAGTGTCTCTGCCATTTCATTTGTAAATTTATCTTCCATGAAATCCTTGCCAATTTCAACATTAAAACATTTTACAGTATTGAAGATACCCTTCAACTCATTATAATCTTTGACAAAAATTTTGATATAATCCATTTAGAATCTGTAATGAAACACTTTCTTATTCTATTTCCATAGTGATTACTACTTAGTTTACTACTTAGTTTATGCAAAAGGGGGCTTCAGGAGAGACAGAATAGAAGGGGTAACAAAGAGTTTCCTTGAAAGATTTCTCAACTGGGATTACAAAATTGAAATGTGGCAGTGCCTTTGGTGTAATTTAGGTACAATATGGTTTTCTTATGATCCATGTTGTATTTAAGGGAATTTACTATCACCGAGAAGACTGTACAATTCCAAGGCCTTGAAGATCTAAGAGTGTGGGATGATATCAAAGGCTTTATTGTAATTTATCAATGCTCTACTGATAGTTCTACTTTTTTTCCTGAAGTTTTCCAAGATCATATTATTTATTATTATTTAATCCTTGCAAGAGTTTGAGATTCTTCAATATTCCCTCTATTCTATGGCAAGAATATTGATTTTATCGAAAATAAGAGTGAGAGCAGTTCGCCAGTTCAGACGTGAACAACAGAGTTATGGTGGATAGACATACTATTAGCCTATAATGTTTTGGACCAACGGTTTAACCAGTTTTTTTTAGGAGATATGTAATACCTTTAGTAATCTATTCTTGAATTTCATTCGGGTTACTAATAGTATGTTTAAAGTTTGCCCCAAGTGTTTTAGTGACTGAGGAAAAGTGATATATCTAAAAGTTATCATTTCCTGGAGATTTCCTCATGTGGGGTTTTGATAAAACTTGCCAAGCACTATTCTTGGTTATATTTGTTTGTGGTAGAGTGGATATCGGCTCGGAACGAGAAACCGGGGAGCAGAGTTCGAATTCCAGTGGAATCCATTGTATTCACTTACGCGCAAATACCCTTGGGAAAGGTATTAATCCGTCTATTCCTTCCAGTTATGGGTTAAATAACAGGACAGATTGGGTTCTATAGCCTTGGTCAGCAACCAGTCTACTGCAGAAAGCAATGTCTACCTACTGCGGGATAATCTTCTGTCCAGTCAGTCATGTCTCTTTCGAGACATGATCGCCCAAGAGTGTATCACGTATGGCACTTAACTGACTGACTGACATAGTGTTATGTAGGTTTGTCAATAGTATGTATGTTTTATTTACAACTCCAAACCAATGCACTCAGGTGTCTCCTGATGCCAAAAAGATATATTAACTGATTTCCATGTTACTGAAACCATTGATATAATCATCAACCTCGTATATAAACATACTTCAGTCTCACCAACATCTATCAATCCTAATATTTTCAGAAATAATTTTCTTGTATATACAACTAAGACGTCTTTTTACGACGTTGAAGAGCACATTTACACACAAAGAGACAGGGTAAGTATGGAGAAACCTCTGGGTTTATGCTTCTCTAAGTTAACCTACGTAGAAAATAAAGTTTTTTAATCAAACTGACAACATACGTCTGCTACGTAGATGACATTTTCATTTTAGGTGAGAGCAAAAACAAAATTGATAATCTTAAAACTACATTTAAACAAGACTTCCGTTCATAACTTCACATTTGAGCTTAGCCCTAATTGTATTTGAGTCTCTACACGTGTTTCGGGTCAAAAGTTGACTCTCTTCAAGCGAATAAATTTGCAACTTTACAAATTGAGATACTTTTGTCTCAAAAGTCTGAAAATATTTGGGAAGTTGAGAAATGGAAAAATTACAAATTGAGATACTTTTGTCTCAAAAGTCTGAAAATATTTGGGAAGTTGAGAAATGGAAAAATTTAAAATAAATTCAGCTTTAAAGTTAAGGCGTTTTCACACATTTTTCAGTTATAATACACGAATCATTATTCGTGAGCATGAGCGGAGTTTATTAAAAATAATCAAATATAATGTTTGTAATTTATTTAATCTAACACGCCTAAAAGAGAATTTTCTGCCTAAATATACATATATATATATATATATATATATATATATATATATAGAGAGAGAGAGAGAGACAGAGAGACAGAGAGAGAGAGACAGAGAGAGATTTAATACATCAAAAAGAGGAAACATATATGAATTAATGTTTTAGGAAAGTTACATTTCTTTTTCTGGAGTTGCTATACTGGCCTCAAAAGTTCAGATACATGGAAAAACAATCCAATTATTTTCCCATTTACGGTCAAAATTATAAATCTACCATTCATCTGTGTATTGAATATTTCTGTCATATTTTGTCTGTTACCCTGACTAGGCATCTGGATATTCCTGACAGTATCCAGAGAAGTATCTGCAATACAATCGATCCTGACCAGACATCTCGCTTTCAGTCACTTTTTCATCGACATGACATGATTTACATCAAGGTGTTTTCGTATACTTTCATGCTAACTGTTCTGATGACTTTTCTTCCTGGTACGAGGACTGGCATGAATCTGAACGTGCTAAAACATTGGTAGATGTGTGTCACGGTTTTACTCTAGAAGCAGCTACATGAAACCCTGCACTAACATTTTATTTTCTTGCAATCCCCGTCTGGTGAACTCCTTTTTTAGTTCTTGCTTCTCTGATAAATACAACTTTTACAAATTTTAACGCAATGTCAATTGCCATGTTTTATCTTCTTGAAACCTGTCTTTTTTACGATTTTTTAATCCTCCCAAATTTTCAATCTACCCAATCACTTTCAGTATTGGGAAAACACTTCATTCTAGTGGCACTGTTATATTTTACTAAACGATTTAGTAAAATATTAATATGACTTGTATGTTACTTTTATTTTTATTTTAATCATTTCACCCCAAGCAAGACGGTACAGCCACTGATGTTCAAGGGGCTACAAAAGAGAGTTAAAGTTTTAGATAGAAGGGGAATGAAAACAAAGACGAATTCCCTGCAGGTAGAGAAAGGGCAAGAGAAGGAGGTAAACACAGGCGTGAAGACAGTTGCGAAGGTAGAGAGAAAGGAAAAGAACAAGATACCCTGGGTGATGTTGAAAGGGCTTGAGTTAAGTGGATAAGAGATGGGAATTGGTTTTGCTAATGAAGTCGAATTGTCGCCTGCGTTTGGTTGATCTAACTGTAAAGGGGTGGTACCTGGTTGCCAGTCTGGTTGCCCGAGTAAATTCTTGTGGAGGGTGTACCAGTGACC
Source organism: Ascarosepion bandense (assembly GCA_037127315.1). Lineage (NCBI taxonomy): Eukaryota > Metazoa > Mollusca > Cephalopoda > Sepiida > Sepiidae > Ascarosepion > Ascarosepion bandense. The sequence goes on along the minus strand of JBBBDQ010001243.1, from coordinate 5,506,027 downwards.
TAAGCTCGTGAGAGTAAAAGCCCATAAGAAAGTGGCTGCAGTCGAGCTGCCAGGTCAGGGACAATCACATTACAGATTCTTCTTTGGAACCTGTTGAGAACACTGATACGAACAGCAGGGAGGCCTTACTAGATTTGACAAGAGTATTTAATAGTATGATTCATAATGTTATACTAACAAATAAAATTATAGCTTTACAGTACTTTATATCTTTAAATACTCTCATTCTAAACATTTCAGCTATTTTCAAAATTGTGCCAAGCTCTGATTGTAATTTATGTGACGATCATTGTTCAAGCCATTTTCTTCAGGATATAGGGAATTTGTAGCAATTACACAAGTCGATTGCCAAAACAAATTTAACTATTACCAGACAAACACTTCCTCTTCCACGGCGAGTCAATGACTGTAATATCTGTTTATCTTCTAATTTGTCTGGTAACGACTTTCAATAATTCATTTTTAAGCACAATTCTATTGGGAACAACTGACATTTGAACTCATATAAGAATCTTATAATGCAAACGAGCGATGTAATAACGTGTGAAAAGGTCTCTGAAGAAAATACTAATCAGAAGAAGAGAATTTTGGAATAGTTAAATTATTCTAACATGATAAAAGTTAGTGTTGGCTGAAAAAGAAAAATAACGACGTCATTTAAAAAGAAGCCAACTATAGGTTCGTAATGATCATCATTCGATTAAAAACAGAATAATATTGATTAAAATAAGATGTAAATTTAACATTATTTTTCGATTTATTCAGTGTAGTCGTTCAAGTGATGGCGGCCATGGTCACAGTATTGTCGTTTTTCTTCACTAATTCTTCACTAATTTAATCTAGACATCAAAGGGTGTTTACTCTGAATAATTATTGATCTGAGTGTCACAGATGGATTAAGGTGGGTCAACGGAAAAATATCACGAAAATATTAACATATAAATCATAAACATCGATCAGCCGATTGACAATACGGATGAGGATATTTGACCGAGAATCTTATTGTGGAATCACTCTTTATCATAAACTGGACCATACAAATGATACTATGTGAAGCAATAGCGCCATTCAAAATACAGTTCACGCCACAAAGTTCTACAATATAATTATATTGAACACTTAATACAAATGTGCACTGGTCTAATTTTATCATGACCAGAAACTAAGTAAACAATCAATCAATCAATATATATATATATATATATATATATATATATATATATATATATGTATATACTGACATTCGCAGACAGATCTGTTTCGCTGTATCACAGCTCATCAGTACGGTTAGACACCGATTGCTTTTTCACTCAGGATTGAAACCCGACCAAATTGGCGTCAGTCGGCGATTCTACCTCTGGGCTATGGGCTTTCGGTGGAAGAAGGCAAAACTTTTAGCGCATATAATATCATTAGACGCGCCCAATAGCTAGAATGCTCTAATTTATTTTACTGAATGTGCGATGCGTAAAGAATCTTCGGAATATATACATATTCTGCAGAATCTTCGGATCTAGTCGGATTATTCCTATTGTACAACCTCACCCGTATAAAAAATTGACACTAACAATATAGGACTCGATAGAGATGACGGACTTACGATAATAAATAAATCTACTGGAGGTAAGGTTGATAAACCTAGAAAATTAATTCATAATGTCTTAAAATCTTTTGGTCTTAATGTAGTAATTAACCCTAATATCAGTCAAGGTGACTTCCTAGATATAACATTAGACTTAGTATCGAAAACTTTCCAACCTTACATGAAAAATAATGCTAACCCAATCTATGTAAACTCCAATTATAATCACCTACCATCCATTATCAAGAATATCCCATCATCGGTTGAACGCCGCATTACACACAATCCTCAAATAAAGAAATATTTGATAAGCACAAGGTAATTTGCGATAAAATTCTTAAAGACAGCGGATATCAATTATCCAAAAATACATTGTGGAACAATTCATGAGCACAAAAAGAAAAATAGAAACAGAAAAATCATATGGTATAACGGTCCTTTTAATCAGTTAACTTTAAACTGGGATATAAATTTCTTAAATTAATAGATAAGCATGTTCCCAAAAATAACCCTCTAAGTAAAGTCTTCAATAGGAATTCAATAAAACTAAGCTATAGCTGTTTCAACAATCTAGAAAAAAGAATTAAGTACATAACAATAAAATATTAAAAGCATACAACAAAATTAACTGCAACACTAATATCAGACTGCCCCATAATAATAACCATTGTAACTGTAAAAACCCAAACCAATGCATCATTCCTAATAAATGTTTAACGAAATCCCTCATATATATGTATTCGATTTCATCCATTCAGAATCCTAAAGATGAGAAAATGTATATCGGAAACACAATGAACGTATTTAAAAAGCACTTTTACAATCACCTGTCATCCTTTAATAACAAAGTAAAACAAACATGACGTCTCTTTCCAAATATTTTGGAAGTTAAAAACCAAAAATAAAAGACCTAAAGTTAAATGGAAAATCCTCAAACAAGAAAAAAGGTCTAAATCAATAAAGGAACCATGTTTCCTTTGTCATTAAATGCATGAATAGCATCAGACTTTTAAACCAAAGCTAAGACCCGTTAGAGACGATAAACCTTAACAACATTAACAACATTCTTACATTATATTTTACCTATTCCACACCACAAACTATGATCTATTTTGAAGTTTTATTATAAAAAGTGATTTCCTAAATTTAAAACTAAGATTAAATATACAAAATTAGATTAGATATAAAAACTGAGTTTAAATACAAAAATATTGTATAGTCGTACAACTAAACATAAAAGATAGGCCCAATCCTATTCCTCCCCACCCTTACAGTTCTTTACTCTCATCTGTTATTAAACCCAAAGAATAAAGTTCAGACATTAGGCCATAAAGCTATTCCCCATCTTCAAATGGTAAATCTGTCTACAAAATTCCCGACTAATTCATTAATCAAATCAGTCCCTCTTTTCAAAATTCTAACGGACAAATTACTAGACTTATTCCCTTGTCGCTAACTCTCACCAAAATCCCTCATGCAACTCACCAAGTATAAGAAAAGAGGCTTTCCATTCCTTTCCACACTACCTGGTGAGACATTGTAATTTCAATGTCGAAACAAAATGTACAATTTGTAGTGGATAAAATTTGTACATGTTCTAAACTATAAGTTATAATATACTAGCATCATAGCCCGGCGTTACCCGTGCAACTGAACACATTTTAGGAGTAGGAGAAGATGCTCATGAGAAGAGTAGATGGAATTAATTTATTGAAAGTTGGAAAGGATAGCTTAGGCTGTTAGTAACCATTTTCAGCATGGCATTGAATGCATGTTGCTGTAGTATTCGAACGGAGTATAAAGTGTTGTTTTAGTGCTGGTCATACTTTTGTCTCCTTCTAAGGGGGATGGGTGTTCTTTGACCTGGTAATGAATAGAAAACATTTGCAAGAAGTGGAGTTTTAATAAATATGATAGAAGTTTACCTGTTTTAAATGTAGATAGT
>JBBBDQ010001243.1:5462500-5497500 GCA_037127315.1 Ascarosepion bandense | reverse complement strand
CACATCAACACACAGACACACACACATGTATATATTTATATATTGAATTGAGTAAAACAGTAAAGGCAGTAAGGCAGTAAAGCGACTACAAAACAAGCGGTTACTGGATTTGAATGAATTGGTAAAAAGAACCATTACTAAGAAGCGAGATCTCTAGAAAAGTATACAGTAGATAACGATTGACATTAAATTTAAACTTTGGAAGTTTCACGAACGAGAAGTGCGAGAAAAGAAACTGGAAGCACAGAACTTGCAGATACATATCCACAGCTCAAAAAATTAGAGGAACACTTTTTAATCAGAGCATAGAAACCTATCAGTCAAACTTTTGGGATATTGATCTGGTCAGTTAAGTAGCAGAGAAGGTTGTTAATCAGTTTCAGGTGCTTTGTTCTTAATGAAATCTAAAAGTGCTTCAGAGAGGCAACAATGAGACACCCCCCACCAAAACAGTAATAGTTGAAGCTACTGATACTTATTTTCCCTTCTCATCTCATTTGCCTAATTTTTACTGACTGACCTTCTAGTTTTTCATTTGTGTTGGATCAACATCGCTGTTGATAGCATGGCACGGTACCCGGATGCTACAGATGTTGCACAAGTAGTGCAACTCCTCCGTCATGCCACATCAAAACGTGCCGTTGCAAAAAGGTTTGCTGCGTCTCCCAGCACAGTCTCAAGGGCATGGAGGAGATTCCAGGAGACAGATACTTTAGGGGGGGACTGTGCTCACTTCCCAGCACCCTAGAGCTCGAATGGCATTTGACATAGATCACCAGAATTGGCAACTAGGCCACTGGTGTATTGTGCTCCTCACCGATGAGAGCAGTTTCAATCTGAGTACATGCGACAGACGTACAAAGGTCTGGAGATATCGTGGAGAAAGTTATGCTACCTGCAACATCATTCAGTATGACCGGTTTGTTAGTGGGTCAGTGATGGTGCCGGGAGTCATATCCGTGGATGGACGCACAAGCCTCTACATGTTAGATAATGGCACACTGACTGCTGTTAGGTATCCTGATGAAATCCTTGGACCAATTGTCAGAATCTACGCTGGTGCAGTGGGACCGGAATTTCTCCTGGTCCACAACAATGCTTGACCGCATGTGGCTAGAGTATGCAAACAGTTCCTGGAGGATGATTGGTTAGTTGTTTTGTTTTATGACATATCAACCTCGGCGGGTCATTCATTGCCAGCTAATTTTTTTATTTATTTATTTCTGGTAATACCTTTTTCTTTCAACAATTTATTGTTGTTTATATAAGTTTTTGTTTCTAGTAATACTTTTTTTTTCGAGTATTAAGATTCATTGTGATTTGTTTTTAAGGGAATGGTTCCCAAGTCCTACCCTGTTATTTAACCCATAACTGGAGGGAAGAGACGGATTAATACCTTTTCCAAGGGTACCAGTGCTTAAGTGAATGCAGGTTATTCAACTGGAATTCGAACTCGGCTCACCGATTCCTCTTTCCTAGCCGACATCCACTGCACTACAAGGCACATCCGTTACTAAACGCTTACAGCACCTGGTATTCCCAAACGGTCACACATCTAAGTACTGAACAGGCTCAACGTTGCTTAACTTTGGTGATCGAGCGAGAACCGGTGCATTCAACGTGATATGGCCGTAAGCCCCGGAGGATGAAGGAATTGTTACTATTAGCTGACCTAAACCCAATAGAACATGTCTGGGATATTATGTTTAGGTCTATCCGGAAACCGCCAGGTAGCAACTCAGACTGTCCAGGAGCTCAGTGATGGCCTGGCTCAGATCTTGGAGGAGATCCCCAAAGACACCATCCGTCGTCTCATTTTGAGCAGGTCCCGACGTTGTCAGGCATGCGTACAAGCATGTGGTGGTCACACAAACTACTGAGAATCATTTTGAGTTTCTAAATTACATTTTGGCAAAATGGACCCGTCTACTGCATCATTTTTTTCACTTTTATTTTTGGGGTGTTCTTGATTTCCCCCCTCTATAGGGTGATCATTTTCATTTCTATCAAATTATGTGGCATAATTTTGTGACTAATAGATCAGCTGCTTATTATCAGGAAAGATATTCATGATCATTTTTCCCCTGTATAGATCTGATGTCTTTTCGAAGTGTTCCTCTAATTTTTTGAGCAATGTATTCCATTCAGCTGTAAACTGACGAGATTTTCTTGCTAATGTCGTACCGTGCTTAAATTTATAAACCTATATATCATAGTGAAGAGTTCATCAGAGAGCCGTTTATGTTCATTTTTATGGTAGATTTACTGAAGTAAGATTTTATTTGCTTGAAATCTTTCATTTAGTATATATTTATCGATAAAGTGTTTTTCCTGCTATTTGCAAGAAGAAAAAAACGCTAACATTTAAATTACCAATTTTTTAAAAATTGCTCCTTCCACACCAAATAAACACAATGAAATCTATCAAAACTAATTTTTGAACCAATTCATTTTATCAACATAATGATTCAATAATTAAATAGTCATAACAATGCACTTATATAAAATAATGAAAGTTTTCGTTTCTATTTATTTTATCGAGTTAAACTCCCCATAATAAAAAATGTCAATGACGCCACTAATACACAAGGGTTTACCGGGTGTGAATTAATTATAAACATAAAACATTACTAAGGAGTATGAATAAATGAAGAGTAATCAGGAAGACAGTAGATAGCAATCACAAATACATTTTTAAATTTTTGAAGATTACAGCAGATAATATAGTCTTCTTGATTTAATTTTTCAATCGGGCATTGAAATAATGGAACTTATATATATATATATATAATATAGATTAAGGAGAAAGCATTTTTCTTGCACGACACAGAAAACTAAAAATTTAAAAGCAGCAGACATAACAATGGATTTAATATAGTCTTCTCGATTCATTTCAGTCAAGCATGTTAGCTGAAAAGGCGCAACGTGTCACTCTCTTGCTGGTTAACGTCTTCCAAGCTGATGGAAATCATAAATATGTTTCTTAGGTAATTAAGAAAGAAGTTTTGTTTTGTAGGCGTTCAAATTATAAAGTCTTCGTTTTCCCCGGTTAACAACAGACAGTATATCTTCTTTTAGATCAATCGCCAATTTGACCATATCGATTTGATCAGACTTTCTGTCGCGTCAGGAGTAAATGGTTGTGACATCCGCAAATTACTAAGTTGAGAGCAGATGTCATCAGGAAGATCAGTAATGGAAATTAGGAAAAAAGTAGGACCAAGTATAGAACCCTAGGGTCACACGCATTATTACAAAATGATCTAGAAAAGTGACCGTTCAGAACAACTTTCATTTAGCCATTAAATAAAAAGGGTGGAGCAGTTCAATAATTTGTCAGGAGACACTAAAACTTTTCAACTAATGAATAAAAACGTTATACCAAACTATCGAACGCTTTCCGAATCATCAGCCAGAACTTCACAATTCTTATTCCGACGTTTGATAGATTATTTCGTCAATAATCATTAATACATCGGCAGTTGACCTATAGAAACGAAGACACATTGCTTGTGCGAAAGAAGCCATTGTGATGTGAGATGCCTAACCAATTCAGCATTGATTAGATAGATAGATAGATAGATAGATAGATAGATAGATAGATAGATAGATAGATAGATATTATTGATGTTTATTATTGTTTCAATCTAGAAACATAGGAAATAAATTATTCATCAATTGTTCAATTTTACAAAGTAAAAAGAAAAATAAGCTATTTCCATTTACTACAACAAATGAAGTAATAAAAAAGTATTGGCAAATTACTGGTCTTAAAATATTCTCATGTGGTGATTTAATTTGATAAAGTTCATATAAATAAACAGATACCTGCGTAACTGACGAATGTTAATTTTGGATTTTCAAATCACACGCCCATTGTCGATCAGCCAATAAACCATTGTCTGGACAGTAAATGAAATCTGCGTGTAATCTTTCTAAGCGTTATTGCTATTAAATCAGTCGCGAATATTAAAGTCATTGAAGATGTTATAACCTCTCTGAAAGCAATGTCTGTTTCAATTGAAATTATTGCGAAACTTGGAAATTAAAATGTCTGAACTCCGCTTGAATTGAACAAGTTTCTTCTGGTTTAGATACTTAGCCGTTCTTAAAACTGTTGAACAACATTGATGTAAATTAATATTGGATGGCTTAGAGAGTGTTTGTGAAGACGATCCTTTTTAACTCTAATTAAAGTATGTGTTTGGCTTGATGGATATTTTATGCAAGTTATTCTCGCGCAATTTAATATCAATGCCATGTTTATTTTAATATTTCAGTCTTTAAGCAGCTAATTTTTTTGCGGATTGATAAAAGTTAGAAGTCTATATGTGATTTTGTTCAAATTAAATTAGTATGTAAATAATGGTAGTTGTAAGCATTTACTTGGTTCGATGACGGGTAAATATATTTGTATCTATATAAAATTACTTGTTTTCAGAATAAGGCATTATTAGTAGTTTACATTTGAACCTGCGAGCATTTTCTTTGTTCTAAGATACATAATGGTAGATAATAAATATTTAAGTATGTTAAAAATTTGCTCTTATTCATTATATTTGAATACGATCTAGAGTACAATGCCTGCTTCTCCGGACAGCATAGATCGTCTTTATAATATAACGACGAACAATAACACGTATATATATAAAAATATAAACTCATATTTTTATTCTTCATCAATGGTGGTTGTAAGAATTAGAGTGTAGCCAGATGGAATCACGAACATACGAGGGAGTAGTCTGGAGTCGTTGACCAGCAGGTGTTTTCCTCTCTCTCTCTCTCTCTCTCTCTCTCTCTCTCTCTGTGTGTGTGTGTGTGTGTGTGTAAAGAAAAACCACGAACTTATATAACCTGAAATTTCTACACAATTTTTGCCTCCTTGCGTTTTCGACATATTGTGTCATCTGTGGCCAGGGTTATCTGTCAATTATCTTCGCCGGATATTGGTTTTCAAACCGGTTGCTTTCGATGTAAATCATACTATTGTCGATTACCGTTTTGTGTTTTCTGCCTTTGATGTCGATCATACTTCTGTCGGTCGCTAGTCGGGTTTTTCTGCATTTGATATTAATCGTATTTATGTCGGATCAGTGAAATAGATTATACTTCAGGCATTTACTTGATTCGGTTAGGAGTTAAAATTAATCGTCTATCTTTCAGTCTTTAAGCGTCTGTTGCCATATCTGGTTTAGATTTTTTGTCATCAACCAGTTAATGCCAAAGATGATACACGCTTAGGCGATCATGTCTTGAGGAGTTATGATTGATTGGGCAGGATATTTTCCCGCAATAGTTAGCCATTAGTTTCTGCAGTAGACTGGTTGCCAACAAAAGCTATAGATCCCAATCTGGCCTGTCTTTCCATATATAAATATATTTTGTTGTTTAATAAAACAGAGGTTAGTGTAATATAACATATCCATAATATATATATATATATATTACTAAATAGGCGTGTGATCGTTTGACTAGGATAATATATATATATGTATATATATATATATATATATATATTTTTTTTTTTTTTTAATCATTTCACCCCGAGCAAGGCGGAAACGCCACTGATGTGCAGCGGGTTACATATATGTAAAAAGATTAATTAGAAAAGAGTGAGGAGTACAAACTAGTTAGAAAGGAACAACAGAAAGCTGAGAAAGCAGGTGCGATGACAGATACATAGGTGGAGAGAAAGGGAAGGTTATACAGGGGAGGGGAGAGAGCTAGAATCCAGTGTTTAGTAGATGTGTATTGACTTTGCATTTAAATTTCTGGTGGTTGTAGCCGTCAGGAAAGCAAGAATACGGGAGCGAGTTCCACAGGCGGGAAGTGCGAGAGAGGAAGCTGCAGGAGTAGAATTGTCGTCTGCATTTGGCTAACCTGACTGTGAATGGGTGTGACCCAGTCGCCAATCTGGTTGCACGAGTAAACACCTGTTGAGGAGGCATCAGTGACTTAAGCTCATCCGAGCAGAAGCCATGAAAGTATTTATAGAAGAGACAAAGGGAGGCCACATTTGGACGATGGGGAAGTGGCTGCAATCGAGTCGCCAGATCAGTACCTATCACATTACAGACTCTCCTTTGGAGCTTGTCAAGAACACTGAGGAGAACGGCAGGGGCACCTGACTATAAATGGCAGCAGTACTCCATGCACGGACGGATGGTTGACTTGTATATATGCAGGATGGATTCAGGTGGAAAAAAACACTCTGATATATATATATATATATATATATATATATATATATATATATAAGTCCAGTTATTGGTAAGAATTAAATTAGACCAGTATACAGTTATATTAAAAAGTGCTCAATATAAATACAATATAGTTTTTAAAAACTTTCATTTGAAATTTAGTCGGTTACGCAACGTTGATATAAAACGCCTAAAGGTGTCGAAACGTTAAAAATTAAGATTGCGTAATTGATAGACTTCCAAATGAAAATATGTATGTGTATGTGTGTTTTATGTGTGTGTCTGTGTATTTGTGTATGGATATATAAATAAATGAGTGTGTTTTTGTGTGTGTGTGTGTATGTGTGTGTGTGTGTGTGTGTGTTTTATGTGTGTGCCACAACAGATAAATCTAAAATAATTATAACAGAGCACGTTCACGAATGCTTTCAAAACTACCATCAAATGGTTGATCACGGAGAACATCGGAATGACTTAGGTAAAATATTCTATAGCGTCTTCCATGATGAATCTCAACAACAAAAAAATATTAGAGAACTAGAAAGGATTATTATAAAATAAATATACATAATAATTCTAGGTTACTTAATGAGCGGTTTGAATATCAGATGTGATATACGCTTGGGAGACCATGTCTCACAAGAAAATTGAAGAAAATTTTCAAGTAGTAAGTTGCAATTACTTTCTCCGTGAGACAGATCGCCAACTAAGGATATATAATCTAATATTTTTTATATGTAACTCATAACTGGAGAGAGAACCGATGCAACATTACATTTCCTATAGGTATTTGCGCTTTGAAATGCAATGAAGTCAACTGGAATTCGAACTCGGTTCTCTGATTTCTCGTTTTGAGCCGATATCCACTGCACCACAACGCACATACATTAATATATGCTCCCAAAAGGTATACATACACACACACACAAACACACACACACACACACATATATATATATGTGTGTGTGTGTGTGTGTGTGTGTGTGTGTTTAAGTTTTGTGAACATACTCATATATGTGTTTCTTTTTTTGTGTGTGTTTTTATTTCGGTGTTTGCGTGTGTGCGTGTGTTTATGTGTGTATGTTTTATTTGTGTTTCTGCGTGTGTGTAATAAAAACATACATCAGATAAAAGCGCGATTCGATTTTTATCGATAAAAATATAGTCTTTTGAGAAATAAATATGTTCTTGTTAATGCTTATAAAAGTAAACTAAATGTGGTAATATTTTAATTCCGTCAGATATAAGCAAAATATTTGGTTTTGCATTTTACGTTAGTTTATTATTATTATTATAAATTCACTGACGCAGCTCTCAAGATTTCTAAAGTCAGAAGCTTGAATCGGGGAAACTGAAAAAAAGCTACTAAACGAAACGGCTTCAAATCTATAGAACATGAGCATTGTAATTCCAGAAAATCGAAAATATTTTGATGAAAAAATATTAAGATATTGAAAATCAATTATCTCATAAGTTCAGAAAATTTAAGATTCTCGCAAAAAGCATTGATATTGAAAATGTCCTGATTATAAAAATTCCGATCGACGATCTCGCGAGATTTTTTTAAATACTTCCTGCAAACTAATCAGAAGACTTTCATCAAAATTCAAAAAGGTTTTTTCTGAAGACAACTTTTTCACATAATGTTAGGTTTTTAGTTGTATTCTTTCATTTATATATGCCTCTCATACACGAACATACATACACATATATAGTGCGTGTCTGTGTGTATATACACACAGGTGTATGTTTGTATATACAGTCTGTGCGTATCTATACATGGATGTTCGTATATGTATATACACAAAAACAGACACAGGCACAAAAACACACCTCCCCCCCACATATATATATATATATATAAAGAGAGAGAGAGAGAGGGAGGATGGTGATGTGCAAATATAATAAAACACTGTTCTATGTAAAGCTGAAATATCTAAATCTGATAGATAGATAGATAGATAGATAGATAGATAGATAGATAGATAGATAGATAGATAAACACATGGATAGACACGTAAGAACATGTACATATATAAATATATTTCGGGGGTTAATAAATCAGTGCTCTATGTAATATACAAGGTTGGGAATATGTCATGGAAGTAAGAAAATTTCAATTTACCGAATCAAGGAGAACAATAATTCAAAAGTAGTTTCTCTCATTTAATTATGTACGCATTGCTCTTCAATTTGCCAAGTTCCTACTCAATGTGACCTCTTTTGGCCCTAACTGCCCCCCTGAAGACGCTTAAAAAAAAGTGGCACGCTAAGTTTACTGGTCAATTTCTGCCCATGCACGATAGAGAGTTCCGTGATGTGTATTTTTGCACAAGCATTTGACTCGAGGATAGACCATATTGAGCCATCCATAGGCTTTAAATCTCAATGATGGAGGCCACAGACATTTTTCAATGAAGGAAGGTAAATTGAATCGAACCCTTCTTGTGTCCTTCGTGAGGTGTGCATCGTTTATGCTGCATAAAATATAATGTTTCTAAACTATCAAAATTTTATCAGAAACCTGTAAAAATAAGCAAAACATGAATATAATCCCAACATTAAACTAAGAAAACATTCGTATGCTGGTTAAAATGTGAAAATAAAACCCATTGCAAAACATACTCTCAACCCTGTAACTGTGCTAGAAAGTCAATATTAATAAACATACAAATTATCCTATGTCTATACCAAAACTCCGAATGTCATGAACTATGTACCTATTCTGACCTATTCTGATAATGAACTAAAGTTCATTAAAGAGCCTGATGATTGTAAGGGTCTGAAACTGTATAGACATAGATAGATAGATAGATAGATAGATAGATAGATAGATAGATAGATAGATAGATAGATAGATGGAACAGTGATTAATTGCAATAAAATCTTTCTAGAATACAGGATTCAGATTCAAATGAAAACTATAAAAAATAATAAAATTATTAATAAATTAATGCTGTCATTTTTTCTTCCACTTACTAGAAGGTACATGTCATTTATAATGCTATCTCACAGTGTCTTTACACGAAATTAAGATAAGTAGAGATGTTTAAGTCGTAATACACCCGTTAAGCATTTACTTTGCAATTACTTGTCCGTCAAACCATATTGCAATCAGTTTCATGTCGTTAAGTGAAGTTGTTGACAGCGTATTAGGATTTGATTGTCGACCCTCATTATGGAGCCGAGCAGGTTTACGAATATTAATTTTCAGATATCGTTAGTTCAGGCTGCGTGAACACATTAATTGTTCGAAGAAAATGGTTGGAAGTTTCTTTCTTATCATCATTCAAATAAGCAACCCAAGACGTATGTAAGATATAGATTCTCGCACTGCCTACCTTTGACGTTGATATGTATTTGTTTTCCATTATCGGCCAAGTATCGGATTTCGCGTCTAGTTAAAACCAATATATTTTATTCACGATAAATGCAAATGCTTCCCAGTAGAAAAATTAGTGAAATGTAATTAACGTATAAAGTTTTCCTTCCATTTTCCTTTGTGTTTAACCTAAGCGAAGTAATTATACCAGAATAATGAAAATTTTGTTAGAAACAAAGAATATTTATGAATTGCTATGGAATATCAGTCTTTTTATATGACAATGGACTGTAGACAATTTTCCCAATTGACGAAGAAGAGACTGGAGGCAACAAACATGAATACTGAAGATGTGAGTAACTTGAAAGTTTTAAAGAAAACGAAAACAGGTGTCTAATAATAAATTTCAGAAACAGTAAAATTTGCTAGGAAATCTGATGAAGAAAATTCGCTTGAAGAATTAGCCAAACACAGAAAATATTAAAGGCAATCAAGGTAGTGTAAACCAGCGTAAGACCTACCTACCGAGCTTTGTGTAAATGAATGTCAGAACAGGTAATAAGGTGGGTAAGAAAAATACAATATTTACTAAAAACTAATAGACTATGAAGTTGTGTATAACAATGATCGGAAGTTCAAAAGGGATATGCAACTTAAAAGAAAATTAATGCGACTGAACCAGCGATTAAATTTGCTCTATGCTATTTAAGTGGATATGTTTTATATTTATTGACTTAGTTAATTATTTCTATAATAGTAAAGTTGCTGTCTGTTAACAATATTTTTGTTAATGAAATTTTGGTGTTTTACTGAACATTTTTTGAGATCTCCAAATCCTGTGTTATATTTGCAGAAACAGCAGTCCAATCCCAGATATCTTTACATTAAAAAAAGCTCATATACTGTCGGTAACCTGACAGGATCATTTTCTATCAATTGTTCTTTTCAAAGAGTAATAGTTCTTATTGAGCCGAAAACTTCTATGGAACTATTGCAACTATGGAGAATCGTGGATTGAGAAAGAAAGAATAAAATTTTCGCAAATTTATATTTCATACTAGCAGTAGAGCTCGGCGTTGCTCAGGTGTAATGAAAGCTTTAAAACTAATCCATGGTCCTGGGTCTCAGACTCTTTAGACGTTGGCACAAAAGACTAAAAAGCAATAGTTGTTTCCAGTTAAAGCGAAACCGTGGACTGAAAAAAAATGAATGGATATAAGTCAAATTTTGATTTTCTGGTATCGATATCAAATAAGGTTTTTTGTCGTAAACTGAATTTTGAAGGCTAAATAAGTCCTCTGAGTAAAAGAACTACAATTATACCTACTTAGAGCCAAACTCCAGGCAAAAACTAAAATAAAAGTGCTGAAAAAAATACAGACATACACACAAAAATCTTGCAGAAGAGCGATAATATATATATATATATATATATATATATATATATATATATTATCGCTCTTCTGCACTATAAGGTAATTGCAACCTTGAAACTTCTGAATATCGTTTCTTATGTTTTTGTCAATGAGTGTATCAAATTTGATTAAAATCGGACCACTCCTTCTATAACCCGAACTTTTCGATTATCAATTTTCGATATTTATCGGGGATACCTCGACACAAATCCTAGCTAAGAACACTCGCAGACGCTTATAGTACAACTGCGTAAATTTTTAAGAAAATCGGTTCCGCCGTTTCAGAGTCTATAGGTAATGGACACACACACACAGGCAAAGTTCCATTTATGAATAAGTTTAGATTTTGTTTTTATCATTTCACCCCCAGCAAGGCGGAAATGCCACTGATGTGCAGGAGGCTACATAAATGTAAAAAGATTAATTAGAAAAGAGTGAGGAGTACAAACTAGTTAGAAAGGAACAATAGAAAGCTACGAATGCAGGTGCGATGACAGATACATAGGTGGAGAGAAAGGGAAGGTGATACGGGTTTAATAAAACAGAGGTTAGTGTAATATAACATATCCATAATATATATATATATATTACTAAATAGGCGTGTGATCGTTTGACTAGGATAATATATATATATATATATATATATATATATATATATATATATATATATTTTAATCATTTCACCCCGAGCAAGGCGGAAACGCCACTGATGTGCAGCGGGTTACATATATGTAAAAAGATTAATTAGAAAAGAGTGAGGAGTACAAACTAGTTAGAAAGGAACAACAGAAAGCTGAGAAAGCAGGTGCGATGACAGATACATAGGTGGAGAGAAAGGGAAGGTTATAGAGGGGAGGGGAGAGAGCTAGAATCCAGTCTTTAGTAGATGAGTATTGACTTTGCATTTAAATTTCTGGTGGTTGTAGCCGTCAGGAAAGCAAGAATACGGGAGCGAGTTCCACAGGCGGGAAGTGCGAGAGAAGTAGCTGCAGGAGTAGAATTGTTGTCTGCATTTGGCTAATCTGACTGTGAATGGGTGATGTGATTTGTTTTGTTGAGCAGTAAAAACTCCATAAAATAATAATGAATGAGAAAATAGTTCAATCTTTACTCTCAACACATAAGGGAATTGATCGATCCTGTGAAAATTCTCCTTGAAGAATCGTCTGGGAAAGATAAGCACTGGAGAAAGAAAAATATTGACAGCAGATATATTATCAGTAAATCTTATAAAATTGACAAGCGCTAGAAAATTAATGAATCAAACCGTTCTGTTTTTTTTCATTAGCTCAACGTATTTCATTTTGGAGCCATTGTTACATTAGTTTCAAATTAGATCCATATAACAACAGCTTCAGCTCTTCATAAAATCTGATGAGGATCTGTTTCAAACTGTTGGCTTAGATTCGTTCAGTATTTGAAAGATGAGCAGAAACAGATTTTGAGAAAATCAAGAAACCAGTCCGAACGTGCGCATTCAATTTTATTCCATGACTGATTATTTTTTGTCAAAATACATTTTGCAAAAATTATTATCGAGTTATTTTTTATTGAAGTACATTATAATGTATGTGCATTGTGGTGCAGTGGATATCGGCTCGGAATTACAAATCGGGGAGCCGAGTTCGAATTTCAGTTGAATTTCTTGCATTCACTTATGCACAAATACCCTTGGGAAAGATATTAATCTGTCTCTTCCCTCCAGTTATGGGTTAAATAATAGGACAGATTGTGTTCTATATCCTTGGCTGGCAACTAGTCTACCGCAGAAAGAACTGGCAACCTACTGCGGGATAATCTTCTTCCAGGTCAGTCATATCTCTTTCGAGACATGATCGCCCAAAGTGTGTCTCACGTATGGGACTTAACTGACTGACATTATAGTGATTTTCTTCATCCCTTCATTCCAAGATAAAAGAAGAAAACACGAGGCTTCACTTGCTAAAACATCTACACGTAGAAGTCGCTTCACTTGAGGTCTTGATGGCATTAACATGAAACTGAAGGTCTGGTAACCTGCAGTTGAATGCGATGAGATATGGTATATGTGTTTCAATTGTCAGCAATTTAATGTTCAGCATTGGTTATTATTCCATATCTGTGGGATATATTATTCACGCGACATGTTTTTAAGCTGCTGGTCTAATACCAACGTTCACCAATCGTCGATTAGTTGGTCTGTATAAAAGCAGTTGGACCCGTTCATCGACACGATAGACTAAGAATACGTTGGGTTGTTTCAGCAGCATAAAGAATTATATCAACAGGCTTAAGTTGTCCTAAATTTGTTTGGTGATAATACTGAAAATTTCGAACGAAATCTTGATGCACCGTTATTTTCCAACATAACCCCAATCGAGAATTTATGGTTGAGTGGTGAAAGCTCTGATCGCATGCAAAATAATGCATTTAAAAATATCAGTAATCTATGGATATCTATCGAAGCGGTATGGTTCCTCCTCTCACCAAACATCTTCGTACCAATATATATATATATATATATATATATATATATATATGGGGGGGGGGGGGGTTTAATTTAAACACACAAAAACAAAATTATATATAATTTTAAAAATAGGAAGGCAAGGGATTTCTATTAAACTTTTTACTTTTCGTTTAGTAGATATATTCTTCGTTTAGTAAGTTTATGAACATACCCCAACAAATTGTTGATGATTTTTAACAATATATTTAAATCTTTATAAATTATTATAATTTTAAGAATTAAAAACAGCTCTCTTAAAATGTCATTATTCATCGAACATTCTTCATCTTCAGACTTTAACGTCTTCATTTATATTATTTATTAAAGTAATAAAAAGCTCATAAAATTAAATAATGTCATAATTATATAGCATTTTTTGTTTTACTGATGGAAGTAGAATGTTGTAAACGGAGATAAAATGTTTCAAAACATGATTGACGATTTACATGAGGCCTGCGTTGAACTCATAAAACTATTTTACCAAGAAAATTTAATTTCTTAAAATTTCATAAGTTTACGTTGAGGGTGTTTATCATAAGTAAAAATATATTTTTACAAAGATTTTTAAAATACTAATTTCAAAATTAAGGTCATTTGTTCCTAAATAAGTCCTAAAAGTATCATTAAAAACTGACAATAATTTGATTTTTGCAAGAATTTCCAAATTTATGTGTTTGCCATTATGTAATATTACGTTTTCAATTGTAGCCTCTAGAAACGATTTAGTTACCCGATAACTCAAATCAAAACAATTTCGAACGTGTTATAAGGGATTTTAAAAAATTTAAATTGTTAAAAATACTTACATATTTCCTCTTAATAATATCATGAACATTTTGATGGAAAAATTTCGTTTTTAAAAAGTTTGGGATCTTTTTTGTTCATACTATGCAGTTCTTTCTGCGATTGATTAATGCAAAAATTTAAAGTTTACTATCAGTTCGGTGCCATACGTGATACACGCTTTGGGTGATCATGTCTCGAAAGAGGCATAACTGACATGGGCAGAAGATAATCCTGCAGTAGCTTGCCATTGTTTACCGTGGTAGACTGGTGGCCAGTCAAGGATATAGAATCCAGTATGTCCTATTATTTAACCGATAAATGTCAGGAAGAGGCAGATTAATATCTTTCCCAAGGGTATTTGTGCGTAAGTGATTGCAAAGAATTCAACTTGAATTTGAATTCGTCACCCCGATTTGTCGTTTTGAATAGATATCCACTACACCAAAACGCATATCCTGTTAAATGAATAATCCAAGATACAAACCAAAAATACTTCTACAAAAGTTTGGGGGTAGTTCTTAACACTAAAAGAAGATAAATTGTCCATATAAACATATATAGGTTACATTATTTGGCTGTCTGCGGTCAGGAAACGCAATCTGTTAGCCCGGCAACATCGCGTCTATTAGCCTTAGTGTGGCTGTAAGGAAAATCATATATGCCTGCTCACGATAAAAATATCCTGTAATTGTTAAACGTAAAACTTCCAAGTTAGCCTACTATTAAGTAACACATTGCCACAAATGTACACGAATGACAAATGTGACCTATTCTACATAAGAACAAAGCACAATCTACCGTAATCTTATTTAAAATTAATAAATGAAACACGAAGGATTTTCGGACATATGTATATGGATATATGCATTTTTTTGGTGTGAAGAAACCGTCCACAAATGCTATAACATTATTTTGAGACACCGTGTATATGTATGTATGTATGTATGTATGTATGTATGTATGTCCGCATAAAAGTGGTTTACTGCCAATAGAGATTCCTAAAATATCAAGGTTGTCGAACATCTCTATCGAGTTTTTGCGTCGTACTATTTCAATATAAAACACACACATTTTATGTCTATATAGCGATACACACCCACACACACACACGCACACACACACACACACACACACACACACACATATATATATATATATGTGTGTGTGTGTGTGTGTGTGTGTGTGTGTGTGTGTGTGTGTGTGTGTGTTCGGATGTCCATGTGCGAATGCCTATATGACAAACCGGTGGGGTTTCAAACCTTGCTAAACGCATGTCTAAACGTACATAAGTTGCTATACAGCGAAACAGATCTGTCTGGTGAGGACTATATATATATATATATATATATATATATATATATATATATATATATACATATAAATACAGAGAGAAACGGAATAACGAGGCATGTATATATATATATATATATATATATATATATATATATATATATATATATATATATCAATCATCCACATACAAGACCGTTTAATGAGGCTAGACATATCGACTTGCCTCTGGCCGGGATCGAAACTCGACTGATTTGGTGTCAGTTGGACTCTCTACTACCTAAGTCATCGGCATGGGGTCAGTGAATGGAAATTTTAACGACTTTTATGTAAGCAGTATATATATATATATATATATATATATATATATATATATATATATATAATATCGTGTATATATATATATATATGTATATATATATCTGCCTATATATATATATATATATATATAGGCACGAGGACATCAATATATATAGATATATGCCTCGTTATTCTGTATATATATATATATATATATATATATATATATATATATATAGTCATCAGCTGACAGACTCTTTCGCTCTATAGCAACATTTTTACATTATTGCAAGGGATTAAATGATATATATATATATATATATATATATATGCTTTATTATGTTTCCAAATAATATCTTATTTTTCTAAAGTATTTAATTTATTTCAAATTTCAAAATAAATTATTAAAAACAAAATAACGTCTCATTTTCTGATTTTATATATATATATATATATATATATATAAGCACACAGACACACACGCATATATATATATATATATATATATATATAGACATATATATAACCAGTAAATAAGCCGTTATTTATTTTTCAACAATTATATTTTGAAGTTTAAGAGAAACTCAATACTTTAGAAAACTAATATATCTGTTCGAAGCATAGTAAAGAAATTTTCGGTGGTCGTGGTAGTATAGAAAATAAAAAAAGTACAGAGAGAAACGGAATAACGAGGCATCGGTGAACGTATAGCAGATAGAGAGATAATTACCGCCTAGCGATCCATATATGAATAGAACAAATCCAAAAAGGACGAGATTCAGTTGATCCTGACGGCAGGAACAGAAGATGAATCGACTCTTTTCAAGAAGTCACTAAAACATCTCACTGCAGAGAGTAATTTGGTAACAAAAAAGAAATAAACCTAAGAAAAAATATGAAAACAGACTTTGGCCCCATGAAAAGTAAGAAAGAAAAGAAGAAAAACGCATGTTATTGCATGGAATTAAAGAAAGAACATTTTTACATTATTGCAAAGAATTAAAGGACATTTTTGCATTTGCATAAAAATAGAAGAATGCCGCTTCTGTTGTGCGTAGAAATAGTTTTTTATTAGTATTATTTAAATTAATATATCCAATGCATCATAGCATAAAAAGTCTTCTTCTTTTTTTTAGGTGGGTATAGTCTAAAAATTAATACGCATACTAAATTGTGTAACAAGTAATTATAGTGTCATTTAATTCATATATGACAAATGACGTTGGGAGTGATGTCACCCTATTTCGAGATGACTGGTATTCATTTTTTAGTGACTTTGAAGATAAGAAGGGAATTCGCTAGAATTGGAAAATACAATTTCTTTTTGCCGGGAAAGTAAGCGAATTAATTGAATCTTTGTAAAAGAATCGTAGACAGAACGTGTCCCCCTGTTTTGACGAATGGAGCAGGTTAGTGTGTTAGGAGGTGTTTATTGACCTTACATTTAAACTCCTGGAGATTGTAGCCGTCGGGGAAGCAATCGTGGAGAAGAGAATTCAACAGTCGGGGAGTACGAGGAAAGAAACTGTTGGAGTAGAAGTTATGGTTGCATTTTATCGGTTTCACTGTAAAAGGGTGGGATCTAGTTGCTAATCTAGTGTCTCGTTCAAATTCGTATTTAGGGGGCACCAGTGATCGAAGTTCATCGGAGCAGAAGCCGTGAAACTATTTATAGAAGAGACACAGGGAAGCAACGTCGCGCCGGTGGGAGAGAGACTGCAGGCGGTCCGCCAAGTTGGTATCTATCACATTACAGACCCTCCTCTGAACCTTATCGAGAAGCCCGAGGAGAATAGCAGGGGCACCCGACCAGATATGGCAGCAGTATTCAATGCACGGGCGGATGGTAGATTTATATATGTGCAGGATAGAATTAGACGGAAAAAACTTCCGGGCCCTACACAGAGAACCGACTTTCATAGCAGCGGATTTAGCAATGGATTCGATATAGTTATTCCATTTGAGGTCCGTTGAAAGTGTGAGACCAACGAGGCGTAGTGTTTTACTCTCTGGGAGCATCTGGGTCCATGCTAATGGGAGGTAGTTGAGATTGTCGATGATGGTTAATTGAGAGTAGCTTCGTTTTAGAAGCATTAAAATTCATAGCCATTTCTTACCCCAGTCCAATATGGATTGGAGGTCTTTTTCAATCTCAGCTGCGAGGTTAGCTTTGACGCCTACACCAGATTTTTGTAGGAGGCTAGAGTAAACTGTGGTGTCATCGGCGTACAAACCTATTTGGGCTCTTATGGAATCAGGGAGATCATTAATGTATATCAGGAAGAGTGTAGGACCTAAGATGGATCCTTGGGGGACACCTGCGTTTGTATGGTAGTTCTGGGAGGCATGTCCGTTTAATACCACCTTCATTGTGCGGTTAGAGAGGAATGGCTGGATTAGTTCAAACAAATGTCAAGTTATACCATAGCTCCGCAGTTTATATAGAAGGCCAGCATGCCAAACTCTGTCGAACACCTTAGATATATCCATTGCAACGGTACGGGCTTCGCCATTCCTGTCTAGTGCCTGGTATATGTATTCGGTGATGGTCGTTAGCATATCAGCAGTAGACCTGGTCAAGCGGAAACCATATTGATTGTCCGAGAGGAGCCTGTGTGCTGTGAGATGCTGAACCACCTAGGCGTTGATAATGGCTTCGAACACTTTGCCAAAGATCGGAAGAATGCTGATAGGGCGGTAATTTGCAGGGTCAGAGGGTTCTCCAGTGTTTTTAAATATAGGAACTACAGAGGAAGATTTCAAACAGGCAGGAAAGCAGGAAGCAGATAGGCAGAGGTTGTAGAGCTTACAAAGGACAGAGGAGAGTTCAGGGGCACATTTCTTTATGAGTATGGTTGGGATTCTGTCACCACCCCTCACTTTGTGAGGGTCAAGTTTTAAGATTATCTTAGAGACAAGCGAAGGTGTGATGTGGACATCATTCAGTTGTGCCTCGGTTCTAGGTGAGAAATCGGGTCTAAAAACTCCAGATGAGTCCAGACTAGAATTGTTCGAGAATCTGCGGGCAAAGCATTCAGCCTTATCTACTGGGGAGGTGAGGACCTCAAATTTGTTGATTAGCGGAGGTATTGTGGACTTGCTCTTGTTAAGTACTCATTTACAGAGTCGCCAGTAGTCTTTAGAGCCGAATTTATCTAATGGTATCTCTTACCAAGCATCTTGTGTTTGTTCCCGAAAGTGTATCTTGCGAAATTACATTAGATTTATCAATTCGAGAGAGAGAGGAATAAAAAAAAATGTCAGTCATATCCAAAGACAATAGAATAATGAGTAGTTTCCATATAACTTGTTTGATAGAAAATAGGAAAAATTAAATATAACTTCTTTTTAATACATTTCTTTTACACCTAATTTTAAATAATCAACATTTATTAAGGATTTACTTGTTGTTTCACCCTTTATTTGAATTTCAGTGAGGTCCTTAGGAAAATCACCCTGTTTTAATACTTTTACACACTACCGGTAGTGTAACAAAAGTGTTAGGACAGGGGACATTTAAGAATTTTTTTTTGATGCCTCGTAAAAGATAAAATAATTCTTGTATTAATACGTTTGCACAGTACTGTATATATATATATATATATACAAATATATATATATATATATATATATATATATATATATATATATATATATGTACACAAATATATATATATATATAGTTTACAAATAAGACGTTATTTTTTAACAATTTAATTTTGAAATTTGAGTTACGAAAAAGCTGTAGACTTTCGGCAAATTTAATACCCGAGTCAATTTTTAAAGATTTGCTTGAAAATCTCTAGAGAAATGTTTGTTTCATTTTGCATTTATTTCTCAACGAATTTTCGAATAGGTTTAAAAAGACATTTACAAAAAGTATAAATTTAATTATAAAATAATTTTGCTTCTATTTTATGAAAGAAAAGTAAAACAAATTCGACCTCGACATCTGCTGGCAAATCTAATTTAGAAAACTTATTCAGATTAGATAAAAAGTAAAATGGCTCATAATTCCGACCGATTAAAATTTCTTGAGGTATTTCATGATAGCAGTAAATCTCAAAAGAGAGATTATTCTCTTAATAATTATTTCTTTGACCAAATCTTCGTCTTCATTTTTCACAGCGTAAATATTTCCTCATGCTATCCATGAGAATGACTCATGTCTCTTGTCTATCTAAAATTACCAGATGGCTGCATGTCACATTAGAAACATTATTCTCTGAACTGTTCTTTGACCAACGTTTCTTCTACTTAAATACCTTCCTTCTTTACTGATGATTCTTTCTTTATATTTTGTTTAAAATGAATTCTGATCTAAATGCTATCCCAAAACAACTAATCATATTTCTTTTAAAGTTACGAGTAGATATCAATGGCCCCGGCCATCGAGTTTCTGTAATGGTTAAAAAGCTGATATTGTAGGCTATTTACACTTGAGTAGTGACTTCGATCCTCAGTCTGTGTTCCATACTTGCAGTCTTGTGCCATATCTAAAGAATATTTTTCAGATAAAGTAGCTTCATAGCTTGTGAAACTCGGCGTATATTCAGTCCGATTGTATTACGCAAGAAAATATTTTCCCTAAAAAAATGACAAGATATATTTCTAGAATATCTCAAATATATTTTTATAGGAAATATGTCATGCGTATTTCATCTTTAGAGATATCGACATTAAATTGTTTTATTGGCAACAACAATTTTAGCAAGACAGCAATTAAATAAAATGATTCAGAAAGACAGACGATTGCGATTGGCATTGCATTCAAATTGATCGGAATTTATAGTGAAGCAAGAAATAAGAATAGAGTTTTCATGCAAGAAATGTTAAAATTAAATTAGAATAGAACTTACTATTATATCTCGCTAATTCGACAGTAAAACGATGAAACTTCTATTGCACTTATATTTATCTGTTAATGTACCAAAGGGGAGGACTCATTTGAACAATATCCATTAAAATAGAAAAGAGATAGGGTTACTACCTGTGAAAGTGACTGAAGTAGATATGCCAGGTCAGGCAGATTACATTACAAGCCCATCTTCTGGTTTTGTCGAAAATGAAAGCAGATATTACGACAGTATACAAAGCAGGGATGAATGGTAGATTTATAAATCTACAAGATGGATATTTTTAATGTTTAGTCTTTTGTTCTACCTTTCCTACCAGTTTACTCTCTATGTTTGCTATATGACTGTGTCATCTGTATATCTTTTGTTGTTTGTAGGTCTTAAAGTCATCTCAGGATCACCACAATGCAAAGGTTGTCTAAGTCTGTGAGAATGCACATCCTTGTCTTACGCATATTTTGCTTTTAAATATTTACTGCTTTCATTTTTTTAATTTATTGAGACTGTTTTCTCAAAATAAATATTCTGAATTATTCTATCTTTCCCAGTTGATCAAGCTTAACTTGCAGTTCAAATAGTTTTTGTTATGAAACCTCGTCTATTTATCTACAATAAATATTGACCTTATTCAGTGTGTATTCATCCAGGACAGAAAGAAAATGTATGAAATATTATTGCAGGGGCATATATAATTCTTTGTCAGCTTCGAGATTTTTCAGACAATATTGAACATCTTGCAATCATTTCCCCGGAAAGAATGTGATTTTTTCTTGTAGGTTTACAGTCCTTCCATATTATCATTGTTCACAATACTATTTCAAATATGGTCAAGAATCACTTATGGAACATAAGACAAGAAGCAGACAAAAGCAAACAATGAAAGTCAGTCCAGAGTATACTGATATAGTATCCTGTCTAGAAGGAAAAAAGATAGATTCATATCTATCCAAGATCATTTGATCGAAAGTGTGTACTCTGGGTACAATTTCAATTTCAACATGCCCCATGAATTCAATTTACCGAGACGGCCAATTGCATCAGTTCGCATACATTATCGCGCTAGCACACACACACACACACACACACACACACACACACACACACACATATATATATATATATATATATATATATATATATATGGCACTAAGCTATCATCATCCTATTAAGTATGTTCGAATTTTCATGACTTCACGAACACAAAACTCTGGGTTACTCTAGTTGATAGAAGCTGTGACTGCAGTAGAACGCACACAATGTTTAAATGAACGACAAGCAATACTGAATGAGTGGTCCGCTAATAATAAAAATCACAAATCCATCCCTGTCAAATCCGATTATATTTGCCAATAGTATAGTCGTAGAAGTGATTCACTTTTGGGAACGACTTGATCCAAGAAATGTTGGTATTTCTGGCATTTTGTGAGATTTATCATTGGTTGTCAAATGAGATTAGGAGTGACACATACCTCTAAACTGCTCAATCGCAATCCGTCACCCATTGTCTGGATATTGTTAATAAATCCCCTTTTGAAAACATTACACATATTAATCTGCTTCTTGGATTATAATCCACCTATATTGCCTTTACATTTAATATTAAATCAAATTATTCTATTATTATATATATATATATATATATATATATATATATATATATATATTTATATTGTCGTAAGTAATAAAAAGGAATAAAATATAATACATTGATAATGATGTAATATGCTATACTGGGTTGCATATAAGAAAGTAACTAAACCAACTTTTCGATTTTTCTATGTTTGTTAAAGCTCTTCATTAGTCTTCTTCAGATAAGTCCTTTTTTATGGACAGGACTTGGCAATCCCGTGTAAACATTACATCCCAAATAATATCTATCTATCTATCTATCTATCTATCTATCTATCTCACTCACTTTTTCTCTCTCTTTCTCTCTCTCTCTCTGTATATATATATATATATATATATATATATATATGATGGTTTTCTATGTTTGTATAAATAAAACATAATAAATTGCTTGTGATGTAATTTGCTCTACTGGATTGCATATCACAGATCATAAAATAGGCCTTAATACAGCGCATACATTGTGCGCAATATTATTTCACGATTAACAACTAGAGTTGTAAGTATGAGAATGTGTAACATTCCTGGGTAGTTTAGGCATAATAAAATGAATAGGAAACCAAGTAAATTCTAAAAGATCTTTTCAATTTATCTATATTTAGCCAGGCTCTTTATTACTGTTCCTCAAAAAAGTCCTTTTTACGGACTGGACTCAGCAATTCTGTGTACCACACTACATCCCAAATATTATCTATCTATCTACTGTTGGTAAACAAATAGACCTCTCGTGAGATTATGCAATCACCGTTGGTAAGATTTCAGTAAAAAGTATTTTTCAAAGGTTGGAGTTGCTCGGCAATACCCAAAATTAGCTTTTATTTCTCTACTGCCGTCCTTCTAGACAACATGCCAAGCAAAGCCCATTCTACGCAGAGATTTAACTCATATCCAAGAGAAGTAGTAGTTTCAAACATCTTTCAAGGGTATTCTGTGAGATTGGATAGAACGTGAACCCTGCATACCGATTAGATTTTACGCTACGCTTTATTCTACCCACTCTTTAGACTAATTGGCCTAGTCTGGCGATTGCGAAAGTAATAAAAATATTAAAAATAATGACATTGCAATATTTTTGCTAACTTTACGCGAACTGGTTTGGGATTTACAAATATCTACCCACTGACTCTAAATCTACTGCACAATTTTTATAGCATAATTCCATTTGAATTTTAAATTATCAAATTTAATATTTCTAGCACTATAATAAATTAATTCTTTCAATGCTTGATCACAATATTCCTTTTACTAATAATCGGTGTATGTTTTGAACATTGTGCACCAAAAATCAGTAATTTGTTTACTACATTTCCAATATGTTGAATATTGCTGCCAGGTCTGGTCGGGTGTCCCTGAGGCTCTCCTTGGGCCTCTTGACAAAATACAAAGGAGGATCTGTAACGTGGTTGATACTGACTTGGCAGACCGGCTGCAACCACTCTCTCACCGGCGTGATGTGGCTTCCCTGTGCCTCTTCTACAAGTACTTTCATGGCTTCTGCTCCGATGAACTTAGAGCACTGGTGCCGCCTAAGCAGGAATTTACACGAGATACTAGATTAGCAACTAGGTCCCACCCTTTTACAGTTAAACAGATAAGATATAACCGTAAATTCTACTCCAACAGGTTCTTTTCTCGCGCTTCCCGCCTGTGGAAGTCCCTTCCACAAGTCTGCTTTCCCGACAGCTACAATCTCCAGGTGTTTAAACGTAGGGGCAATAGACACCTCCTATCACTCTAACTCCCAATTATTTTCAGAACACTCTCATCTACCCAATCCTCATTCTCGGTATCCTTACCCGCCTATCACCCACCCTCTGACATTTCCTATATTTAATCATCCTTTCTCCACTCTATGTAGCCCCCTGCGCAGTAGTGGCAGTGACAGGCCTTGCTCGGGGTGAAACGCTTATAAAAAAATGTTATATTTAACACAAAATCACTTTAAGATAGACATCTGCACGCGTACATGCGGGTGGCTCTCTAACATCTCTTTTAGGAATGTTCCTAGCATCAATGTTCCTTGAAGTGTCAGAGTGAAAGTATATTCTGAGGTGAGATTTCTGCTGTAACAAGATGTTGTGAATTTCTGAGTAGCAATCAAAATTACGACAAGACATGAAACCAAGTATTTAAAAAATCTAACGTTGTGGTTGGTCAGAAATTAATACAAGATTTCTTGACTATCAGGATATAATTATTGAAATGGAATAGTAACTAGTATAGTGTCTTGGATCTTATAGAACTCATTTGCATTGTATTAATATATTTAATAGATAAACTGAAAAACATGTTTACTTATCTGTTTGGTTCTATTTGCCAAACACAACAGATTTACACACACAATGTATTATTTCTTCAAAAATAATGTTTTATTTTAGTGAAAGACATGCATTCTGAGTATGTCATACGAAACAAGTGTTCAGTCAATTTCTTAACACCATAATGAAGCTTGCTTGTGCTTTTTCTATGAATATTTTCGTGGTATTTTTATCGATGAATTTTCTTTTTTAGAACTTAGACTTTACGAATTTCAGCGGAGTATTAGATTAGCAGCTAAGTTTCATTCATTTGCACTTGAAATGGTTTGATGTAACCTCAGGTTTTATGTTAACATATTCTCTTCTAACACTTCTCAAATGATCAACGATTATTCGATTTCTTACATTCTACTTTTGTCTTCAATATTTTCAATGCAATTTCCATTTTTATTCTTCTATATTTTTCCATCGTTATAATGTGTTCTTCATTATTTTTACTTTTATACACTTTCTAGTTGTTATGGTGCTCTATCTATAGGAATAGACTTTTCCTCCCTCAATATAATACTAACCTTCGTGACTTCCGAAAATACAGCTGTGACGCAGTCAAGAGTCAGTTTAGATACAAACAAAACGCAACGTAATTATTCCATTCGGACTTACACTTATATTTTGCTGCTTGCTAACACTTATTATTGTATATATGTTCTTGGTATTTTAATACACTATTTGAATCTACCTTCTTGTTTCCGTGTCTTACTACTTGGCCAAAACAACTTGGCGACAAAGATTTCGTCACAACAAATTCGCAACACGAGTGGAACTATATACATAACGAAACTGATTGGAAATCTTAGCTAACAACACTCATGATGCACAAACCTGCTCTTTCTTGAGAGAGCTCATTAAAAAAAATTCAACTGCCGCAATGTCAGTCAGTCAGTTAAGTGTCATACGTAA
This sequence comes from Ascarosepion bandense, assembly GCA_037127315.1. Taxonomy (NCBI): domain Eukaryota; kingdom Metazoa; phylum Mollusca; class Cephalopoda; order Sepiida; family Sepiidae; genus Ascarosepion; species Ascarosepion bandense. Next base: position 5,471,996 of record JBBBDQ010001243.1, on the reverse strand, counting down.
TACACGTTAAGGTGATCTCTTTAGAGACATGACTGACTGCGCAGAGCATTTTCCCGCACTAGGTGGCCATTACTTTCTGCAGTAGACTGGTTGCTGACCAAAGCTATATAATCCAATTCGTCCTGCTATTTAACTCATTGCAAGATTTCTTGTTTCGAGTCGATGACGTAGTGGAATGAATCGAGAAATCGGAGAGCCAGTTAAATTTGGTGTATTCACTTACGTGCAAATACTTTTGAGAAAGGTATTCATCCGTCGCTTCTCTCTCCGGTTAGGGGTTAAATAACAAAACAGGTTGAGTTCTATAGCTTTGGTTGGCAACCAGTCTACCGCAGAAAGTAATGGCAACCTACTGCTAGAAAATGTTCTGCACAATAATTAATGGATCTTTCAAGACATGAACACCCAAGCGTGTATTACGTATGAAAATTAATTGAATGCTATAATGTTGCCACTCTATAAGACTTCATAAAATACATTCCCGGTAAAATTTCTTCTATAGTAATTTGACTTGATGAATTTAAGCGCAGTACTAGATTGGTGGTAATCACCTGAAATAGACAGATGTAATAAAAGGTTCTGTGTTAGCAGTTTCTACTCTCACACTCCTAGCTTGTGGTACTCTCTTTTGGATTTTATATTTCCAGACAACTTTGATCATTAAGAATGTAAATAAAATGTCAATCTTTATCTTCTTCTCTCTTCTTAATTACTGGTATTTTATTATTCTCTCTTTTTAATATGTTTTCCTTTTTCTCTCGTATCTTAAACACTAAGTTACCTGTTACCTTTTAGTGGTTGTATTACCTTGCCCCGGGTAAAATGATTAAATCAAATATGTATATTTTAAACTGACAGTTTATAAAATATTTAACTGAATCAAATTTAGATTTGAAGTTTGCATAAGAAATAGCTGACAACCGTTTTCTAAAAAGATTCCTTTTTTATTTAGACGCATGTGTAAACTAATTGCAACTGAAGCCTTTTACTACAACATACAAGTTATTTAAAAAATAGTCGGATTATGCTTTGTGATCGTCATGCGAAAGCTTACAATTTTCAGGTATATCGATTTTATGAATGCGACGATAGCTCATGATTCACTCTTGGTCAAATTATTATTCAAGTCAACTGGCAGCCATTATTCCCGTGATTCTCTTCTGTCCGTTCTTTGTGTCTGTTATAGAAAAACGCCTTTCCGCGAAAGATGCACACAACGCAAATTGCAAGCATTGATTTAATTATCATATAAGAAATATATCTTCTAATCTTCTTATATTTCAATTAGCATTACGTATGTCTATATTTTCATTTGCTTTTCTTTTCTGCTAGGTGATCTTTCTTTTAATATTCTTATTTTCCGAGACGTTGATACAATAATTAATCGCTTTTCACCTTCCAAGGTCCCTTATCTACTTTGCCATCGAATAGTTATTTTTTTCTTGATTCAATTCGTCAATCAGTGTATTGAATTTCCAATAATTTCCCGATGGTTTTGTTTGTTTCAATATTTTTTTTTAATAAGATATTTTTATCAGTTCTTTTTGCCGTTCAAAATAATCACAATATGTTTATATTTTAGTATTAATGCAATTTCTATAATTTTCTTTTTGGTCTTTACTCTTTTTTTCTCTTTGGAAAGAGTTATCATTTTTTGTATAAAATATCACCGAATTGTCGACATTTTAAATAATTTTATTGACTTATTTACGTGTTCATTGATTTGTGGTATGATACAGAATTAAAATACGTATGAACAACACAATCTGTGATTTTAATTTAATATCTCATTCTCAGTTAAGTTTAGAGACTATATTTTTATTACTGAGCATTTTTTTATCTTTGTGATAATCAATAAAATTGTGGGATCAGTGATTTACTGCATGTAAGTTTTGTCGTTTTATTTTTACTATACACTCCTGATCAAAATTTTAAGACCACTTAAAAATCTTTAAAAAGAAATATTTTTTTTTACGGATAGACTTTAAACTCCTCCCACTTAAGGTTACCAATACTACAATCTAAAAGGTTATGGAAGCAAAAAGATTTATTCCAAACATTTTATTTAGAAATTTACATTTTTATAAAATGAGGCGATATACACACGCCAGCCACAAGGAGAATTTAATTCATTGTTAAAGAATATATATATATATATATATATATATATATATATATGTAAACTCTACACGTTATTTAAATTGGTTATAAATTATGATACATTTTAATGAGCTAACTTAGAATATATCATCAGACTACACAATCTTCGTTCCATTCGGCACAAAATATTTTATCATAATATATATATATATATATATATATATATATATATATATATATATAAAACATTTTCACAACATTAAGTCAAAATAGCCTGATGACGAAGTAAAATCTCAAAACATAGAAATTTCCGCGTCGCAATGTAAATTAAATTGTTTTTGAATGAAAACAAATTTAATTATAATAATATCATGATCTAGGATATATGTTGCATTAGGCACATTTTAAAGAAAGTAAATACCGGAGAACTGAGAATTCTACAACAGATGGTTCTCTTTACCTCGATATATATATATATATATATATATATATATATATATATATATATATATATATATCGAGCATATAATTTCCTAATGCTGGAAGCAAATAAACAGGACTCAGTTCCAGGGACTGGAAGTATGAGAAAAAAATTAAGTTGAAGTGGCTGTTGCATTTTTTAATCAACTTAGATCTTTAAAAAATTAAATGCAACGTCATTCGTTGACTACTGTCTTCATCCTTACTTTTGTATTGTTCCCGCTCTTTGATAATATGTCGCTTTGATGTTATTCTTTCACACTCAGTAGCTATTCTGTGTCATAGTGACTTTACTGCTTTGCCTCATCTAATGAAATGATAAAAAATCTTTTAATTTGTCAATATGTAGAAAAGGGATTCTTCATATTAAATCCATTCTTCAGTCGTCTGTTGATTCCTGGAGATAAATTGATAAAACATAACAGCTGCCAATAACTAAATTTCATATGAGAGCAATTAGACATAACCGTTGATTGATTATATATATTTAAACATGCTCGAAGTAAATAACATACTTACGACAGCCCTCTATACACTCGCAGGGACGTATTGTCGAAAATCTTTACAAGGATTGAAATTATTAAAGAAATAATTTAAGAAAGAATTTACGTTGATACATTGTCTACTACTGGAAAAATAGTTAGCACGCTTAAATTCAAGTAGTCGGGCACCAGGAAAAAATTCATGGAAATATTTTTACAAAAGACAGAGAGAATCCAGGTCAGGTTGAACAGAAAGTGACTGAAGTCGTGATGCCAAGTTAGCATCAGTTAAATTACAGATCTTATATTAGATTTTGTAAAGAATCTTTAGATGAATAGCAGAGGCCCCCAACCATATATAGCAAGAGAATTATAAATTGTAAATTAGTAAATGTGTAAAATAGACTCTGTCACTGCGACCAAACTTTCGTTGGAGTAGACGCAGCAAATGATTTGATGCAGTCGCTCCAACTCAATATAGCTGGGAATTTAGTGCCACAAAGACCCAGTTTGTTGCTCTCCAGGAGTGTCTAGCATCAGTAATGATGATATCAGACAGAAAATACATCTCTATGGTTGTTACATGAGAGCAGTTTTGCTTGGCAGGCATACAAATTCACAAGACATTTTTTGCCCCAGTAAACCACTGCTTAGAAGTCATTTTCAAGAGCAGCAGCTAGGTTTACTTTGTCAACTCTGATATATGCTAATGAGACAAAAGTAAACTGTTGTGCCATCTGCATAAATAGCTAATTCGGAACTGGTGACATCAGGGAGATCATTGATGACTACAGAAGCAGCTGAGAACCCAGGATAGAACCTTTGGAGACAACTGTGTTCTTGTGAAAACGATTTTCAAATGACTTTCATTTCTTGATTTGATAATAATTTTTACATTAAAGAAACAATCGTCTTGTAATATATCCCTGAAGCTTTATTAGAAGACTAGTGTGCAAAACTCTGTCAAACCACTTCGACATATCTTAAGGCACAGTTCGAGCTTCACCGTTATTATCAAGTGGTTGATATACATATCCAGTGATTGCAATTAACAATGAGTAGTAGATTTGCCGAAAGGGAAACCATATAGTTTGTCCGGGAGTAGATCACTTAAGCATTATGTAGAGTTTGAATACTTTGACAAAAAGTGCTAACGGACTAATAGGGTAATAGTTTAAGAGGTCAGATGGTTCTTAGAGTTCCTTAAAACAGGAACTACAGAAGAGGACTTCCAACAGGCTGTAAAGCAAGAAGTAGCGATGGAATTGCTGTAGAGTTTGAAAAATGGATTTAATTTGAGAGCACATTTCTTTAAGCCGATAGCTGGGAACCAGTCAATCTCGTTTGCCTTGTGAGAATCTAGTTTGGAAATGATTTCCCAAACCAGGGACATGGTTATGCGAATACCACTCAGTAGAGTCTCCGGTCAGCTATGGTTACACCAGATAAGTTAAATATGAAGATAGAACCAAGGTTCTTGGCAGGTGAGGGAGCGGAAAGAGATGTTTCCAGACACTATAGCATGATCAGTTGCCAAGACGGTAGAGCTGCAGAGTACGAGATGAGTAAAGTATAGAGATAAAAAAGAGAAGCGTGTCCATTAGTGTTATTTTGTAAACCCGCGGGACGTCCACTACTTGCGTGAATAATTGAGAACTTATAGGTTTAGATGCCAGTGGGTTCAGTGACAGAGTGAATAATAAATATATTTGCAAAAGGATTTAGTGAGAAAGTCTGCTAAGTTTCATATGTGATACACGCTTGGGCGATCATGCCCCGAAAGAGACATGAATTACTGGTCAGATGATTATCCCGCAGTAAGTTGCCATTACATTCTGCGGCAGACTGGCTACCAGCCTAGGCTTTGGAAGACAATCTGTCCTCTTATATAACCCATAGAATGAAGGGAGGGACTTATTAATACCTTTACCAAGGGTATCTGCGCGTAAGGGAATGCAGGGCATTCAACTGGAATTCAAACTCGGCTACCTGATTTCTCGTTCTGCGCTGATATCCACTGCACCACCAGGTAGAGAGATAAACTAGCCTATATTATCAGAAATACTATCTAACACGTAACAGTCATTAGATTTATGGGAACGGTATAGAAAGAAGTGATATCTGAATATCGCAAAGAGAGACGGAGACACGTATAAGAGTGTACGATTCAAGATAAAGTTCCTAGCCAAAGAGGTGTTTTCGCAGACATAAACTCCCGGGATACGCATATTGACATTAAATATTTTCAAAAAGAGAAGAAGATAGCCCGAAATCGAAAATTCAGAGGAGGGAATTGCAGAGTAAATACTGAGCTAGATTGTCCGGATATTGTTTGAAGAGAAACGATTCCAGAAGTTTGGTACGAATACTGCTAATATTGGAGAAAGAAATGTTAAGAATGTTTAAGTATTATTTGTTCAGCTAGTTTAGTTTCATTTATTTGGTTGTTTATACTAATCGCGTAATATTTCAGTAAGAAAAATGTCAAGATTAGCAGTCTGTTGTCCAGTGTAACATATGCAGCCTGGAAACTTTCACAGTTAGAAACATGTTGTGTACTCTATTATGTCCACCAGAGATGCATGCAGGGACCCTCTTCCATGCGCGACACGGCACTGCACGAACCCCGAAATTGTATGAGTACTCAAGAGTTCAGATCCCTAACTACCATTCGGGAAGCAGAAATCAGAGACTAACAAACGAGTACACTCAAAATAAAGAAACGTTGTCATCATTCACACATATGACAAAAAATTCATGACATCACCATTTTTAAGCTATGAAGAAGAAAAAAACCTGGAAACCCTTCCTAAAGATAATACAAAGGATGAGTCTCTCATCTCTTCAAAAGAAGGTGGTGTTAATACTGAGCGATAGAAATGTATATCTACTACTATTAAAAAAAAAGAAAAGTTACTAAGTTTTAGCTTATTTGAAAATGTGATATCCATTATGAATTTAAAATTGCAGATACCTACTGCTGAAAGGTAATTTAAAACAGTCCTGATTTGGCCTCTCCTTTTAAGTTATATCTCAGAATGTAAATTCATCTAACTTTTTGGCAGAGTTAACCATTAACTCACAGGAATATTTTTTATTAACAATGTGATTTTTAGCAGAGGAAATTAAATACTTATGACGCATTCTGACAGAGAATGGAAAGTGCGACACTTAGATCCGAACACGGATTTGCATGGCTAATAAAAAATTTCAAAAGCTTAGCAAAGTATTAAGAGACAGAAAGATTTTGTTGGGGACAAAGAAAAGAATACTGAAGTGTTATGCGATATCTGTCTTACTATATGGCAACGACTACTGGACGATCTCGCAAAGATGAATGACCGACTCGAAGCAGCAGAAATGTGGTTCTGCGGAAGCATGCCGCGAATACCATGTATCTCACTTGTGAGCAACGACGGGGTTGTGTAAAAAATGGAAACGTAAAGGAAAAATATACTTAGCATCAGAAAGAGACAACTGAGTATTATGGAACACGTAAAAAGGAAGTAGAGATAGAAAAGAAAGAGAGACGGAGGAAAGCAGCACGTGGCATACTTGATGGGTTTGAGCAGGTGTATGGCCAAATTGGGTTTGGGAGAAATACCAAGAGAAAAATATTCAGAACGACAAAGGATTCAGGCAAGTAGAAATCCATAATCACCTACTTTCAGACAGAACACAGCACATAAAGAAGAAGAAAATGTTTTACGGCCAATTTATTTAATATTCGTATTTTGGGGTATGAAAAACGGTAGTAATGTAACCTTAGAGTCATGAAAAATACCCATTGCTCGCTCCATAGCAGCAGGTAAAAAAATAAATAGATAAACACAATTTCACTTAAATATTCAAATTAAATTCTAATAAAAACTATGATCGATTTGAACCTGAAATTTAAACTATAATTTAAATACTTAGAATGCACAGAGATATAGAGGAATACAAATAAAGACAGTTAAATATAACAGAAATTAGAAAATTTCTAACTGAAGGTTTACAGAGTTATATACTTCTGAGCGATAGACAAAAACCTAAAATGACCAATTCAAACATGAATTTAATATGGTAAATAGTTTCTAGGTTCAATCGTTGGCTCACAAAAGCTCTTATTAACCTCGCAATGTTTAGCAAACTCTATAGTTTATATTTCGGGATATAATAAGGAGTAGTGATCTTTTAAGTCATGAAAGAATACTTATTGGCCTGTAATATGGAAGTATAATTATAAAAATATAATTAAAATTAAACTGCTGTAAAATATTGAGATTAAATTGTAATAAAAAATATGATCGATTTAAATGTGAAATTGAAAATTTTAGATTTCACGGAAAGAGAGAGGTAAAAACAACATCAATTAAAAGAAAATGCAAACCGAAAATTAAGTTTGATAACTGTCAGAAAAAAAACAAATAAAAAAGAAAATTCAAAAGAGCAATGGCGACAAGAATTAAAAATGACAGATACCTTAGGCTAATAGGGATATGTGTGTTTAGTATATATATATATATATATATATATATATATATATATATATATATATAAGAGTGTGTGTGCATGTTTCCTAAATATTGACGCAGATGAACATATAGGCAAAAATATGTGTATGTTCGTTAGATTTTTAGATTTTTGAGTGTATTTCAGCTAAAAAGTGCTTAAATAGTCAGACGTATTAGTGAGTATTTCAATAGAGAAATAGCTAAGGGTACACTGTTTAATCATGAATTTAGAATTATGTACGATATACCACTAAGATATACCTTCAGATGTATGTGGCAAAGCATATGAAAGACCGCCTACTGGTAGTGTAAATTCTAAATACGGCATATTTGAATAATTACCTCCATAAATGTGTCGATAGAACAGGGCTTATGATAACTAGATTTATCTTTATTTGTTTAGAAAATTTAAAGTGAAACAAATATAAACCTCGTCAGACGGAAATCGGTCGATTTATACACATACATATGCGTTGATACGGATATCAAACAATTGCATATATACACACACACACACACACACACACACACACATATATATATATATATATATATATATATATATATATATATATATATACAACAATAAATTTATTTTTAAACCCGTCTCGAAAAACCCACCGAGTATAAACGCGGAGGGGAAAAAATGGAAACAAAACAAAAAGGAACTAAGTTCTTGAACATAAGTCAAAGTACTCATCGAAAGAAAAAATCCGAGACGAGAACACTAACACTTAAAGCGCTCAATACAATAGCAGAGCAAACAAATAAGTTCTGAATACCCAATAGAATCTATATATGAATAGAATAAGTAAAGAACAAGTGTCTTTAATCTAACATGTTCCACTTTAACAAGCTTCTTCAGAGATTTATTAAAGACTCTTGATTTAAACATCCAAGAGATAGTTTATTGATTGAGGCATAGTTTCATTGTAAGATACGGGTCACGTGTGATAAAGGAATGGATGAATATTAAAAGAGAAGAAAAAAATTGTGTCTGTTTAAGTGTGTGTGCCAACGAGTAACAAAGACCTTAGAGGTTTATTATGAATTTTAGTATATATAAGCAAAAATAGTGTGTTAAGCGCATGTGCGTATATGTGTATATGTCGATAACATTAGTATGTGTGCATGACAGTGACGAAATAAATTTCTATTTAAAATACGTAACAAGTATTGTATACTTGTGAAAAGTAACGGAACAATTTTTTAAATAAAATAAGAGAATCAGTTATGAATAAATACGTTAGGAGAAATTATGTTTGAATGTGTGCGTTTATGAGTCTGTAAAGAGGTGTGCACGTGTCAAATGTTGGAACGATTTTCTATTCTAAATAACGTGACAGAATCATGTATGAACGTATGTGTGTGAAAGAATTATATATGAAGGTGTACATATGTAAGTATGAATCATAAACAAAATATATTTCCTTTTAAAAATCTAGTATATATAATGTAGAAAAGTATTATGCAAACTTTTTATAAATAAAATGTAATTTTTTTAAAAATAATGTTAACGGGTAGAATCTTTCAATGAATAACTTACATATAAATGTATTAAAATATAACAAAAACATAATTAATTAAAAATATATAAATAAGAAACATACATATAAATTACCATAGGAAATCATTGCAATATACAATTAATAAAAAGTTATATACTCTAATAAATAATAGTATATATATTATTTAAAAAGAGGCGAAAAAGCCATATCCTACTACCGCACACACTTATATAACCGATAAGCACGCGCAGACATACATGAACTAACCCACTTACAGGTACACACACACATACTCATTACAATTAACGACAGCGGTAACAGCGAAAGAGGACCATTCGTTTAAAGGCACGGTCCAACAGCGGACAACTGGAAACCAAGCCCTCCTATCATTCTGAAGATGAGATTCTGATCTCGAAATATTAATGAATAA
>JBBBDQ010001243.1:5327500-5460000 GCA_037127315.1 Ascarosepion bandense | reverse complement strand
AATTCCTGGTATAATTCTCAATAATATGTAAAAGTCTATTCAGCCCAGCAAAATTCAGCCACTTTTCATGCATAAAATGGTTTGAAGATTTTCAGAGATATGTTGAGCTTTGCCGTTTTGATAGTTGCCCATAGGTGCATGATGTTGCATACAAACAGGCCTGACGAGCAAATGCCATTCATGTTTGTCTAAACTTATATTGAATGAAAAATAATCAGCTTATAAGCTTTTAATTCGTAGTTATACTTGTCTGCTGAAAAAATCAAGAGATTATGAAGTTTTATATATATATACAATTAATTTCATTTTTACTATCATTAATGTTACTGACCTTTATCTCTCGAATTTCTTTTTTATCAAATTACTATTTACATGCAGCGAAAAATTGCCAAAAATAAAACAGCACATCATGATGTTGAAAGGGTTCAAACTTAATAAAAACAAAGTTTCATCGTCAAAAAGTTTATGTTATTATTAAGAGGAAAGATCAATTTTTTGTTATTATTTTTATAAATTTTTAAAATCCTTTTTAACACGTTTGATAATTTAATTCAAATCTCATTTTTCTTTTGTTTTCCGTCAGCGATTCACGCTATGTTTACGTAAGGCGACTATTAAGAAAATGGAGGCGGTCGAGTAAAATGTTTTTTGGGGAATAAATTTTCCCTCGCACTCGACCGCCGGTCAAGAGATTTCTTTTTCAAACCTTAAATGCTGTTTACATGTATATCTATATATGAAAGCACATCACTCAGATATACTGACACGCGTCATCTGTTGATCATTAGGAATCGGTGTCTTACAACAGCATACTCCTTCTCAAAGGTGTTGCAATCGATATTGATAATATTTTTCCTTATCCGTCGGCTACAAATTTTCTCACAAAGAAATGCAGTCCTAACCCATTACTACAAAAAGATACTTTCTGCCTTTGTGATCCAATCACGATCGCATTCTGATTCCCTCGCTTCTACGCTATTCCTTTAAAAAGGAAAAAACAGTGATCCTTTTCTGACCAAACATGGCAATCCTCACGACTTGCACTGGTAAGATGTTTCGACGCACCTTCTCATGCAAACATATGAATGTCACTTACAAACTATCCTTCGATTCTACCTTATAAATAATAAATTTAATCGGTAATCCTATCTTACAACTAATCACTCACAAAACTAATCGCGGAATACATAGTTAAAAATATATGCTTGTTTATATGCGTATTAAATTACGGTGCAGAACAAAAATTTCTTTCCCAAGCGCTCCAAGAATTACCTCCTTTCACACGCCAAAACTACGACTTGGATTTGAAATGAATCTAGTGATAAAATACATCCTGCATCCATCGTGAATATTCAAACATTGAAATGAGTAAATTCTAAATACTTCAAATAGCTCTAGAAATTTGGTTATGTTAAAATTCCTTATAGCTAACATCGTACGATATGACATAATTGAAATCTTTACCTGAAAACTCTACACATATTTGAAAATAGCCTTATCAGATACAAACACTATAATGGTAATAGTAGTCGTTTTCTTATAATTAATCACTAATCGAGAAGTCAGTACTGGTTGTTGAAATTTATAAAACTATTCTCTTAAAACAATTTATGCGGGAATTTAACACATTTCTCAAGTCGTATCGCCGTTATTGCCTTTTATAATATTAATTCCTTCCTTAACTTATACATGAATCCCCTTGTTTATGCTATTACTTTCCCTTCGAGTTGAATACTATATTCATTTTTGCTATTCCTGATGTTGAAAGTTTCCCAGTGACGTGATTTATGGTATTTAATACGGTTCTTTGTGATTTTGTTGCACCAGTTCACAATGTCCGATTAAGTATGGCTCTCGCTAAGAATTAGTTTTCATTTGCTTAAACAATTTCATGAAACGTTTGTATACACCTGACAGTTCAGATATCTCTGAGGGAGTTCGGTATCAATTATGACATTCATATGAATGTCTCGAAATGACGATGCTCCTTAAGAACATGACTTGTGTTTTCAGATTATTCTGTCAGCTCTGTAGTCGTTTGTGGAGGAACTCATATAGCAAGCTCTCTTTATCAGTCCATTGTTTTCGGTATGGAAAACATGATTGTTGGTTTCTATTGAGAGATTAATTTGGGATGTTACTTCCAGTGCCTTTTTCTAAATATATTTTATAATAATGATAATGCGGAGGGCGTAGTGTTAAAAATATTAAATAGTCTGGGGATCTGATTTCCTCCTTTTTGTATTCCCAGTGAGGTTTGAAATAGTTCTGTATTGGGGTCCTCGCCAGCCAAGTATGATTTTATGCACTGAAAAAAAATCCATTGCCATATCGATTAATTCGGTAGATGAGAAGAAATAGTCTCCATTGATGTGGCTATATGTTACTGAAAGGTCGACATAGCAGGTATACAATTTCCTGTTAGCGAGTTATTCAATTTCTTACAGAGGATAGATGACATATATTCTATATTTTCACAAATAATCATGTTTAAAATTAATCCTTATTTGATTTATTTCTTGCCTTCTGTTCCATATCTTGTAGATCACCATAGATCTGTCATTTTACTTCTTGGATAAGTTTGTAATATCTGCTTCTGTTTCTTTTTAGTTTCCTATTAAAAACAAAAAACATTTCTATTCAATGCTACCATTGGACTCTTTGAAGTTAATTTCGGGAATTTATTCGAGACACTCCTTGGATTGATATTCTGGTCGTTCCTAATGAGAATTTTGTCAGAGTGGCCCCTTCTTGGGTAAAAGCCGGTATTGATGCTGTTGTTCTTTCTCGCAAATATCACGTGAAATCACAATCTTCTCCTTAGTTTGCACTAAACTCTTATAGCCCATAGATTATGCTAGCATGGAATCCCGATCACTGGTGCCTATTTGTATTTGCTAGTAATCATTTTTAAACGTATCCTCAAAGTGGCAAGTAGCCTTTCCTTGCTGACAGAATGAAACAATGCATAGCCTATAAAAAGTTTGGTTCCCGTCACTACTAACGTCTCTATAATACTTTATTAAAACAGATTAAATTTATATTCCTTATCATTTCACTCAGTTTGTAGTGTTAACATTTCTGCTGATAAAGCGAAAACATTTTCTCATAAGTTATTTTTAAATTCTGCTCTAGACTTATCTAAAGTAACTTTGCGTGACTATATGCATATAACTCCGACTATGGCTTCTGCTATCATTTCTAAACCAGATCCTCACAGAGCATGTGGCCATGATGCTATCCCTACAATAGTCAATTAGAGTAGATAGACTAAACTATCGCCCGGTTCACACTCCACCCACGTCTAATGAAAAGGTGAAGAGGCTCATCTCTTGTTTCCTGTTTAGGATGTGGTTTTCTCTTTTCTCTTTTCCAAACTTCTCACTTTTGTTTTTCAGTTGGAGTAGATAGACTAAACTATCACCCGGTTCACACTCCGCCCACGTCTAGTGAAGAGGTGAAGAGGCTCATCCCTTGTTTCCTATTTAGGATGCGGTTTCCGGTTTTCTCTTTTCCAATCTTTTCACTCCTATGTAGCCCCCTGCACATCAGTGGCGTTGCAGCCTTGCTCGGGGTGATATGATTAAAAAAAAAAGTCCATAAGGATTGCTCTCTCAGTTAGTCTCCTATTCACGTTAATTTCTACAATAAATGCCTTTCTCCTTGTTGCCTGTCTACTTCTTGGAAATCCTAATTTGTAGTTCCAATCTTTAAAACAGAGATGAACCAACTTATCGTTCTATCATTCTATTAGGCTTCTAACTTTTCTGAAAAATTACTAGAGAATCTAATCAACTTTGACTTATCTCAAACCACAGGGTCATTTTCAAATAGGCGATAAGGCTTTTGCTTATCTGGGTAAACTTCTTATGTGATAACTAGTATTAAAAGAGTCTATCCAGACTTAGATAAGAATAGTGAATTTTGGACTGCTGTTTTGGCTATTGTAAAAGGATTTGACAGACTTTAGCATACTAGTCCTCTTCACAACTTGAAAGGTCATGATATCTTTGAACAAACTTTTGGAATGATTCATTCTTTTTATAAAATCACGTAAGTTGCCTTGAATCAACACTCTTCTAGATTTTCTTTTCCTCAAAAGCAGGTATTTCACAAGGCTCTCCCCTTAGAAATGCATTGTTTCTAATTATCATAAATGACATTAACGATGTCATCATTTATTAACTCAGTTTCCATGCTGATGACACAACTCTTTACTCCTGTTTTGAAAATAAGTTTGATCGGTTTGATAAAATCCGCAACTGAACAAAAAATGATTTACAGTGTTACAAGAACAGCTGCTTAATTTCCACGACACAAAAACTTATCTCTTATGTGAGATAACCTCTTTTTAATTTCCATCAGCATGGCTGATACCAGCCTCCAATTTAATGACTCTGTGAGCCTTCTTGCACTAAGACTTTCCGCTGGTATAAAGTAAAACGCATATATTGAATCAATAGCTAAGTCTACACTTATGCAAGTTGATACACTATATCATTCTAATCAATTTTTCTCACCAGAATCTATTTTAGGTATTCATAAATTTACAATCTGTTCTTAATTTGAATATTGCTACCACACATTGTCTGGTGCTTCTGCTATATATTTAAAGCATCTTGATAAAATCCAGAGAGAAATCCGCAATGTAGCTGGTCTTGACCTGCAATCCCGGCTTCAATTCCTTTCTCACTGTCGTAACATACTTTCCTATGTGTTTTTCTTTAAATAATTCCATGGTAATTGTTCCGACTAACTTTCCGCTAGGGTACCTAGGCTGTATGAATTTAATCAGACTACTAAATTGGTGGCCAATGCACATGATTTTAGAGATAAAATGGCTACATGTAGTCGTAAGTTCTATGCTAACAGTTTCTTCTCTGGGACCTCTCACTAGATAAACACTCTTCTGGCTTCTTGCTTCCCACTCGACTTTAATCTTGAAAAATGTAAAGGGAATATCAGTAGTTATCTTCCGTATTCTTTATCCTTGATCTTTTATTGCAAACTCTTCCAAACAGTAGTTATTCTCACATTCTCTCAAAATAGCCGCTTCCGTTCTTATGACTCTATTGATTTGCTTGGAATGAAATGATTATGAAAAATAAAAAGCAGTATTGCCATAACAAAAACCAAATTACGTCATGAGAAGTTATTTTCCTAAATCGATGAGAGCCTACTTAATATAATGTTTATTAATACTTAAACAATAAATGATCTAGTTAAGATAATTATGTATGTTAGTGTACGTTGAGGGCTACCTTTGGTTTCAAGAGTGCATTATTGCGTGATAATTCTAACTTGATATGCAATTTTTACTGCAGATATATTTTTTAACAAAAAACTTGTTATTAAATCCAGATATACAGTCAGCTATTCCCAAAGTTTCTACCACAATGTCAATTGATGCTTTAATATTCTTTAGATTTTAATAGCTTTCTTAATTTTCTCATTAGTACAATCATTATTGTTCATATTTGGCGAAGGACTTTGTGATAATTGGATGTATAATCTTTTCATATTGTTTTCAAACCAAGGCATGGATGCCACTTATGACATCCAACGCGTTCGGAAATATAATATTCACTCAAATGATTAGATTCTTTGTCAAAATCTGCATATAAGTTTACAAAGATCTTTAGCAATTAAAAACAACGATTCACATTAACAGTTCAAACTGCAACAATTTATACAATGAGTAATTGATTTTACTAGAATTCAAAAAATATGTACAGAAGATAATAAATTAATAAATGTTTCGTAAAAGTGACCCATCAATATTGAGCTCATGAAAACCGTTTTAAGAGAAAATATTTTATAGATTTCAATCGAGAGTAACACCAACAGTTTGACCAATGAATGCCGAATTTTCCCTTAATGTAATTTTGCCATTACTATAAACATGTATACCCAGCTATTATATTTTCATGTTAGACATGAGTTACATAACAACAAAATAATCAAAGACTCATAAACACAGATGTTCAGAAACACAGATTCACAAACACAGGCGATCCTGGACATGACGGTCAACTGCATCCGGCAGTAAGGCCTCTGATAGGGAGGCTCTGAGGAGCATGGAACCATCTCTTAATTGCTGCTGTTCTCAAGTCCACTGTAACCCAGAGTTATAGCACCTGTTAAGGTCCCACTATGGGTAAATGGTTAACGCTCAAACTGGGGTCTAAACATTACGAAAGTATGAATATAGACTTTTATAGAACTATATATATAAAAATAATTTTTTATGGAAAAATATACATTTTTGATAAAATAATTACTACCATAACACATTTTTGAAGGAAAAAATATTCTCAGCAAAATATTTTTGAATCACTTTTCTAAAATAAAAAGAATAAATGCAAACAATTTTCATAAAAATCTGACTAAATCAACATTCTCACTATAACCGAACATTAAAAACTACTTTAAAACCCCAGCTTCTTGGCATTAAATAACCCACATGATATATCGTTAACCAAAGCTCAAACTCAAACAAACACACAAGCACAAATTTAGTTACACATAGCTCTCCCTACATTAATCTCTTTTTTCTAACTCTAATATATAGGTGTGAATATAGCATATGTAGGTAAGAAGTATTTATCCAAACAAAATTTATTAAAAAATACGGCAAGATACCTGTTAAACATTTATTTTATTTATCGAATTTTATAATAGGTTGTTGTATATTTTGATCTATAATAACGATAAACTCTTTAAATTGTGTCATTGTTTTGTCGGAGTATTTTTGAAAGTGTCATCATTTTCAAGAATAATTATGATGTCTGAATGGTAGGCAGAATTTCTTTGTCTACAATATGACACTCTTTGGAAATATGACAGTTTTTTTTATTAAAGCGCGGATCACACTCTATTCCACAAAAGGGAACTAAGCTCCGCTCAACCTAAATATAGTATAAAATTCTGGTGATCTATGTGCAAATTGAACAAACACACATGTACCTAAGTTGATGCTTGCAACCAATATTGGATAATGAAGGTAATTGGATAGTATATATACGTAAACACACAGATAGATAGATAGATAGATAGATAGATAGATAGATAGATAGATAGATAGATAGATAGATAGATAGATAGATATGAACAGACCGATGTATATTAATGGATATTTAGAATTGGGTGCTAAGTACTTCTCTGTCTAACACACTTAAAAAATATTAACAATTAATGACAAACAGAATTGCCTTCCTGGTCGGGCCGAAAATATTACAAAACCTGATTAATGTGATGATATTGATATGAATATTGACATATACTGTTATATGACATCAACAAAAGAACCTGCGTTCTGTGTATGCGATTTCCCCCATAAAGACAATGGATGAATAACACTAAAATGTGTTCAGTGCAAAATGAAAGAAAATAGAACAATTGTTCTTTTTCGATACCCAATAGCATTATTCAAATTCTAAATAACATTTTCTTCTTCTCTTTCCATTTATTTAATCGTGCATTGAAAATTACTTCAACAGAAGTTTATAGTTTTATTTTTCCAGCGGGAAATTTTTATATTATATAAGGAACACTTGGTCACACGGCGCTTGCTTAATGAAAACAGCTTCCATATTTCACTCTATTAATAATTGAAAACATTCATGAAAAAGATGATACACAAATTTATCATACAATTAATAAATGTTTCTACATGTATGAATTTCACATTTTGCATTTTAAAATTTTCCTTTGTTTAAACAGATTGATCGCCAACAATCGTGTTTAAATAATTCATTATTCTTTCGGATTGAGAGAGAATCGAGATTGAAGATATACTTGTTCCTGCTTTAAGAATCAGACTCCAGTGTATTTCACAATTTTTCCACTAGGGAATATTTATTGAGAGCTAAATTTTTAACTGGCCCTTTTTAAACTGAATATCTAGATGTATAATTTACAACACATGCGACAAGCACGGAAAGAAATGATTCACTGATGATATTTCTAATACATCACATTGTTCAGGAATTAAATAAACACTATGTACACACATATACGTGCATATCTCTCTCAACTTCATTTTTCTTTCTCTCATTCACTCACTATATATATACATATATGCATTAAAAGATCTAGAGTTAAATATATATATATACATGTGTGTTTGTGTGTTTTGAGTGCGTATTCATATCAATATATAAATATTAATCAGGTGTGGATGGTACAGCGCTCAGCGTTATATAACAGAGGAAAATATAAATTAATAAATATTCGTATTATCCTATGTTTTACTCATACTAGCTAGGTTCTCCTGAAGATTGCTGTGAGGCATGAAAATGAGTCGTGAGTAAAACATAGGATAATATTAGGTTGTCCCAAAAGTTCGTAAACACTTGTGATAAATTGAATGTTTATGCAATTTTGCGTTTATATTCTTGTAGTGATCTTCATCTTTGTATTCCAGATGTCAATCGATTGAGCGGGGAGATTTTGATTCCTTACTGCTGGAAGGCAGGTCTTTCAACGAGAAAAGCTGCAGAAGAGATTTGTAATGCCGAACGTGAAAGAACAACTGCATATGCGGCAATCCCAAAGTGGCACAAGCGTTTCCATTCGGGACGGCTGTTAAAGTTGGATGATGGTGACTTGCAAACCGGGTTGGACATTGCGCCTTCATCGAGCACTCGAGAATTCGCTGATGAGCTTGGAGTTGGCAAATCGACAATTCACCGACAATTGACGCAACTTGATTTTGTTCACAAAAAGCCGCGCCAAGATCCGCACGAACTCACCGAAGCACAAGCCAACAGACGAATTGAAATTTGCCGTCAATTGCTCAGCAATTCATTGGACGAGCGTTTTTGGAAGCGCATTGTAACTTCCCACGAGAAACGGGTCTATATGGTCCAGCACATTCGAGACAAGCGATGGGTACAGCAAGGGCAAGAGACAGCGTCGGTTCCAAAACAAGATCGATTCGGCAAGAAAGTCATGTTGTGCGTTTGGTAGAACTTTGAAGGAATCGTGCATTTTGAGTTGGTTCGGAATGGTCGTGCCAACAGTGCCGAACTTTACTCTCAGCAACTTGAGCGGGTCTACGAAAAGTTGAAGCAAAAGTACCCGGCTTTGATCAACAGAAAGCCCGGTCACACACCTCCAAGAAGACCAAAGGCAAGTTTGAAGAACTGGAGGTTCTGGTACATCCAGCCTACCGTCCTGACTGTGCTCCATCAGATTACGGCTTTTCTGCTCAATACAACGCTTTGTGAATTGCCGCCGATTCTACTCGTTTGATGATGTCGTGGAAGCGTGTCAAGAAATGTTTGATTCGCAGCCGGCTGAATGGTACTTTGACCAGATCCGAAAGCTTGCAGATCGATAACAGAAAGTCTTTGAAAATGGTCTTTATTTTGAGCAACAATTTTCAATTTTTTGCGAGTAAAATTTCAATATTTTGCAAGTGTTTTCTGGTAACCTTAGATTACTTGTGGAATTAAATTTCAACTTTTTGCTAGTGCTTAAGAACATTTGGGACAACATAATATATATATTAGGACAATTTTACTTTGATAATATGTCTGGATCTGGACTGTTATTTATTAATTTTGTTTTTATCAATTTAAGATAAATATAAACGTGAAGGAAAACTCAAATACTTGTATCCAATATTAGCAAGATTTATTTCAATAGAAAATAATTTCAGGTTACATATATATATATATATATATATATATATATATATATATATGGGCAAAGTACCTAGTACCATAATGCCATAATTTGGGAAATTTGATGAACCTGTAAAAACATTGTCCATTCTTTTTTATTTTAACAATAGTAGGATTTCTCTTTTTTTATAAAATTGTTGTTCTTGTGTATCTGTGATTTTAACAGATATTATTTAAATAGTTTTTTTAATCAACAGTTAAGATTATTTAAGAATTTTAAATGATTAACTTCAAGCGTTTCCTGATAGAAATGCTATTTTTCAAGATAATAATGCACACATCCTTAGTTCTTAATTGTTAGCTGCATGTTCCTAGTAACATTCTTGTAAGATACAACATCTTATTGTGCCACCAGAGCCCCCGGATCTCAGCATCATTGGACATTTACGGTTTATTTTAGAAAAAAATCGAGGAGTAAATAATCCTCCATCATCATCATCATCATCATCATTGAATGAATTGGAGACTAATTTAGCTGAAAAATGTATAAAAATTCGTTTAGGATTAATTCAAACTTTGTACGAGTTGATCTCACGCAGAATTCAAGGTGTAATTACAGCAAATATACGCTATATTGAAATCACTTGTTTTTAAATACGAACGTATAAATGGTAATGAACGTGATGCTGTATGAGACCGCAAAGACAGCCAAGTCATCTAATTTTTCTGGTTTCGTATCTTTGCGTTGCTGAGACAAAATCTACTCTACCACATTGATCGATGAAGATCGAGATCCGCTCATACACCTGACCTAGAAGGTCACATACCGCAATTTGTCTGAGATTATCCAGTTATCAGTACATGTTAAGCGACCATAGCATATCGTACAACTCATTGGACTGTATGAAAGTTATTTCAAAGTCAGCTCTCGTATTTGTAATATTTGCAGCGTGAGTAGGGTCTTACTTCATTTGATCATTTACTATGAGAAAACTTTTGCAAATGGCTTATTTCACAAATCGCCTATTTATTGTTTGTCTCTTTAGTCCTGTTTACAGATGATGCAACATCTATAAAAGATGAAATACAAATTTATACAACAAAAAATTGTTTCGGATCGTTATCTCTATAGTACAATACAAGCTAGACACTGGAATCAGTTTACGATTAATAGGTGGGATGCAATTGTAGGTGAGTCGCTTGTATGTCTATATGTTTTTCAATTCATTTACTGAAGATGTTTACAGTGACTCTATTTTGAACACATTTCAAGATATACTAAATGATGTACACGTGCAAATAAAAAGACGTATATGGTTCACGTATAATAAATTTCCAGATTATTTTAGTCACACTATGTGAGAGGCACTGACTGGTATCTATCAGGAAAGATGGATAGGAAAGAAAGGAGCGGTACAATTTGCTGAAACTATCCCCGATTTTAGTCATTTGAATTTTTAAATGTGGAACGTACCTAAAATATAGTTTATACGCGCTTTATCAACGTTTCATGGGTTCCTATCTGACCATTAATACTGTGTAGGAATATTGAAATGGTCTTCTAGTCAATGATCCAACTGTTGACAGCTTGTGTATAAGCAAGCAAAGGACATTTTGAACATTTGTTATTAGTGTGTTGAGGTACAAAGATAGCGTTATGAATATATGTTTATGTGGACATTTTATCTTGTTTTGGTGTCAGGGAAGCTCTCCAATGTTAGTGAAAGTATTTGTGAGGGGTATCTTGGATCTTGAAAGTAACAAATTCTACAGTAATTTTTAAACTAATGCAATGTTTATATTACGTGGTTTATGGCTTTCTGAAATAAAATTATTTTTCCTCATGACACTGTTTCATTGGTCTGACATGTTAAAAAAAAACTTTTTTTAATTATTTTATAAAATCACTATTCTATGTATTCGGATCCTAATATATATATATATATATATATATATATATATATATGTGTGTGTGTGTGTGTGTGTGTGTGTGTGTGTGTGTGTGTGTGTGATATTGGGTATGTTTATTCATGGATATAGCATAACATGAAACTATATGAATAATTCACGCAAACACCAGAGTGATTCGATGAAACAACTCTGAAGTTAAGCTATTCATTGAGAAAATGCACGGTTTAGAACAAAGCAAGTATCAATGATAAAAACTGCTCAGCAAAATGTCTCAGTATCTTAAAACTGGAATAACTTCATGTCCTCCTTTGATGGTTTTGAGAAGATCTATGATCTTAGAGAGAATGGAATAATACTAGCACTTTTGTCAAATGCAGACACGTTTTGTCACTCAAATCTAATATCTTGCACCGCTGGAAGCAGACCATCAAGTCATTATAAAACACTATCCGTCACTGATAAACACGTTATTAAAACCCTTCTCCAAATTCTTGAAATACAAAGAAATGTCTCTCAAGTCTTCCAAACAAATTTCTTCATACACAGTACCTGGGAAGGAAGCTATCCCGTTCAAAATCTACCAGTAATATAGAGGATCGATCGTGTTCCTAAATCTACAAGTATGCGTTAATTCAACACATATACGGGGACAAAAGTTATAGAAATATTTGGAACAACATTATCTCTGCTGCATTTTGATGCAAAAATATTAGCTAGAGTGTTTCTGAACAGGATTATCAGGTAAGTCGGCAATGAGATTTACCTGGAAATAACATTGGGGTTTCATGTTTGGTTGCGGCATGTCTCTTTTTTCCGTCAGGTAACCAGCGAAAAACTCCGGAAAAAGAACCAGTAGTTGTATATAGTTGTATATAGTGTTTGTCTGCTTGACTAATGCATTCTACACTATAAGTCGTGAAGAACTTTGGAAAGTTCTTAAAACGCTTGAAATCCTAGATAAAATTTTAAATGTTCTTATCTCCTTTCAAGAGTGAATGAAAGCTTTTGTTGTATTTGACGGGAATTCTCTGATTTCGTTGATGCTACAAATCGCACGGACGATGTTGTGTCATATCGCTTGTTCTCTTTGCACTATTCTTCGCGGTAATTATCAAATATGCCTTTGATGACAGTAAAACATTTCTTCAAACTAGCGTCATTCTGCTATCTGCTGTCTGCTGATGACGCTGCACTTTTAGCAACATCATTGGAAGAAATACAAAAACTCATCACTTAGTTCTTTGTTGCATGCAAAGCTTATGGCGGGCTTTACCATTAGAAAACGACGGTAATCCATCAGATGCATCTTTGTTCAAACGGATTTTGATTGACCGACAGCCTCCACCGTTTCATCAATTCCTTGACACTTTTAGAAAGAACTTGAAATATATGAAGTAATTTACATGTTTAAGAAGTGAGATAAATGCCAATCCATCCCTTGATGACGAAACTTAGCAACTATCTATGATATGAGGAAGATATCAAATTGGGTACCAAAATACGTGTTTATAGAGCAGTTGTTCTGAGGACACTGTTTTACGACTCAAAATCATGGAACCCATATAGGCCCCTTATCAATCAGCTGGAGCTCTTCCACAAGAGTTTTCTCCGTACGATTTATGGCTATACTTTTGTTGATAAGGTGTCTAATACTGATCATTTCTCAAAATGCAACTATGGTGGAAATAAAATTATTCTGATGCAGTCACAACTTTACTGGTCTGGTCATATTGCAATGATGAATAGAGACAGAATATGTAAGGTCAGTGGACAAAATGAGTTTGGACAACCGTGGCAGAGCTATATAGACAAGTTTAAAAAAGAATAACCTAACCAGGCCTCCTACTAAATTTGGGCGAATTACGCTGGTTAAACGTAACGCTGGATAGAAATAGTGAGATATATTTGTAACAGTGTAATAACATAACTTTCAAAATCAGTCGCATTCAATATTCTTGGAGCTATATCTCGAGATTCTCACTGTTACACAATATGTGGGCGTATATGCAGGTCAGTAACGAAATTTTTAGAGTAGAAATATTAGCTATATATTTTTATATTAAAATAAATATGAACATTAGCCACATAACAAATTTTAGCGACTTCACCGACATCCATTTGAAATACTACGAAACATCCAGCATAAAAGAAAGTTCATGACATCAATGTAGATGATGATGAACAATTCCTTAAATTAAATCCTATTACAAAATGTAACTTCTGCAAAACAACACAAATCATAAATTATCACCTCTATCCGCACTTTATTATATTGACAAAGGCTGTGTATCTACTATGTATTCATTTGTGAAGGCAGAATATCATGTATTAGATTTTAATGAATTCAAGCTCCCTAGGAAAATTTAATTTCAGCATTAAAGGACCAGTTACATACACAAATCAATCGATCATATATATATATATATATATATATATAGCTCAGAGGTAAAATCGCCGACTGACGCCAATTCGGTCGAGTTTCAATTCTGGGTCAAAGTCTAACTGTATTGATGAGCTGTGATGCAGCGAAACAGATATGCCTGCGGATGACTGTGTGTGTGTGCATATATATATATATATATATGTGTGTGTGTGTGTGTGTGTGTGTGTGTGTGTGTGTGTGCGT
The DNA here is from genome assembly GCA_037127315.1 of Ascarosepion bandense. NCBI lineage: Eukaryota > Metazoa > Mollusca > Cephalopoda > Sepiida > Sepiidae > Ascarosepion > Ascarosepion bandense. Next base: position 5,445,834 of record JBBBDQ010001243.1, on the reverse strand, counting down.
GTGTGTGTGTGTGTAGTCATGCGCAGACAATCATATTTCGCTGTATTACAACTCATCAGTGCTGTTAAACATCCGATAAAATAGAAAAATTGGAAAGCCCCTGATATTTAAAATAGCAAAAAAAAAAAAAAAAAAAACACTACAAAAGTGGCGATGTACACAGATTGTTCCAGGAGAAAGATTATACTGTTCCTAGCCAGAACTGAAAATATACTAAATAAATTATTACAAATTATGTTCAGATTGATTCAGACCTGGATTAAAGTGTAGTAAGTACAATGACTAACTCGTGCTTTAATTTTAAAAATTTCGGTCGTTTAAAAATTAAAGTCCCGCTTTCGTAAAATATCCGTCTTTTTACGCTTGAAGAACGGAAAAATCAATTATTATAAATTGGCTGAAAATACCAAAATATTGAGACGTTGGTTGCGGAAAAAACTAATTTCCAAAGTATATATATATATATAATAGGCAGACACGTAAATCGGAAGTATAGGCCTATTTCAGTGTAAAATCCTTTGTACTATAAAGACGGAAGCTGACGATGGTTTGCCTGAAATAGGCCCCACTACCGATTTACTATGAAATAACGTGTATGCCTTAATGTTTCCTATTTTTGCTCTATATGTACTTCTATACATATATATTTAGAGCTCTCTTACTTAGAGAGTTATCCTACCACTGTATGTACAGGATACTCATTTGGACCCTTCTATATCTACGCCACATGCTGATATATATATATATATATATATGTTTATATATATATATATATATATATATATATATATATATATATATATATATGATTGATTGATTGATTGATTGCTTAATTACTTTGTTTTTGGTCATAATAAAATTATACCAGTGCACATTTGTATTAAATGTTTTCAATGCAATTATATTGTCAAACATTTGAATATATTTCCATTTGTAAACGAGTTATTATACTACCTAGGTTTCTACATTGAGTAGTGTCTTCAGGCGATTTGCAATATAAATATTGCAAATCGCCTGAAGTAACCACTCATGGCAGAAAGCTACTTCGCGTAACATAATAACTCGTTTACAAAGGGATTATATTTATATATAAATTCCAATACGTATATTTCACAGTGTTTGGATGTCAATCTGAGAACATTACAGAAGATTCGGAAAAAGTTGGATAAAATGATGGTGTTTGTAGAGCTCCCAAGTGATGGCGACGTTACGCATGCATTCATCTTTATCAAGAGGCTCAGCGTTAACATGGTAACATACATCAAGTGCTTTCGAGAAATAGTGCCGCCGTCGATGGTGGCTGTATGACACTACGTCTGGCAACAGGATTCTACAACATCCCACGCAATCAAGACAAACATGTCATGGCTTTTAAAAGACTAGTGCGACCATATCACCCCTAATTCCGGACGTTTAACTACCCAGACAGCAACACACTTGATTATTATATAGTCAAACACAGCTTGGAGGTTGAGTAAGACGACGGCCATGTTGTAAAATTTTACATTCAACATAAAAATATAATGTACAATTTTCTGTAAAAAAATATATATATAACAGCGTAGTTATTTTTAATATATGGCAATCAAGAGACTAAAAATTGCGTGTAGCTGATATTTGTCTCTACCACGACTAAGAACACTATAGAGATGTGTCCAATACACTTGACCTATTTAATAAGAGGAATTGTACACGTGGAAATAAAAATATACCCACATTCAAATATTGAAAATGTGACCAAAAGATGCTATTAATATTGCCACAAAATCGTACATAGAAATTATTGAATCAATTAGGAAAATTGTATCTATCTTGGCTATAGTCATTTCAAAAGTTAAAATAGTGGCAAAAAGAAATCTGAAGTAGACTGATACTTTTTATGTTCAACCTCTGCATGGACACGTGGACGGAGAAAATATTCACTAGTAAAACATACTCTAGAAACATCAAGCAATGGTAATTATTTAACTTTTTAGCATTCATTAACAATATCATCATGTCCGCTCAGACATTTACCATGATGAAAAAAAATTAGTTGTTAAAAGCATATTTCGCTAATTGAAACGTTGTGAACAGTTTATGTATCCTTTTTTAATGCCAGGAAAGCGATATGATTCTCTCGTTTTATATATATATATATATATATATATATATATATATATATATCAGTGCGCTATAAAACAACTTTTTCACGTAAAAAAAATACGTGCGTTTCATCCTGTTATAAGTCGTGCGATAAGAGAAAAATTAATATTTGTTTTTTTATTAACGTTATGTTTAACAATGGATGATACTATACGCGTTCGTTTTGCATCAGAAGTCAACAGTGAAGCAATATGTCAATTTCTTTAGTGAAAGAATATATTTATTCCTATATCCTTCTGAGTTAGTATATAATGTTAAGACGGGTCACCATGTAACGGTAAGGTGGAAAGGAGAAATGAAATGAATGAATGAACGTATACTGTTCTCGCAGACACAAATAATATATATATATATATATATATATATATGTGTGTGTGTGTGTGTGTGTGTGTGTGTGTGTGTGTGTGTGTGTGTGTGTGTGTGTAATTCCAAGTGAAGAGGACTCAACGTTTTTTTTTATTTTGAGTGCTCTGGTATTTATGTTATAATGAGTATTATAGAGCTTAATATAATATAATATAATATAATATAATATAATTATATGGTTATGTCAATTTTACATTGCGACATGGAAATTTCTGTTTCGAGATAGGTTCTCATCATCAGGCAATGCTGGTGTGGTTGTGTAGATGATTTAAATTTAAATGACAAATTCTTTCGGTTTACTATGAATCTATGTGGGGTTTTTTTTGTGTGGCTAATTTTTCCTATCTCTGGTCTGGTTGGATTTATCATCCTAGTGGTGGAATTCATACTAAATTCATACTAATTCATACATTCGGGGTCAAACCCCAAAATGAATCTCCATTCTGATTAGCCACACAAAAAGAAACACCCACATAGATTCACAGTAAACCGAAAGAATTTGTCATTAAAATGTAAATCGTCTGCACAACCACACCAGCATTGCCTGATGATAACAACCTATCTCGAAACATACAAATTTCCATGTCGCAAAGTAAAAATGACATAACCATATAATTATACTATATATATATATATATATATATATATATAAACAAGTGCCCACACGTGGAGTAATACGTGTCTATTATGTTCAACGAAATGCAAAGTATAAGAAGGAACAAAAAGGAAAAAAGCTTAAATTGAAGATACATCTGTTCTGCCTTTGTCACGACTCGAGGTTTGGAGTAGCCGACATCATCTCTGTCCCAAAATGAATATAGCAGACTTCATCTATATCCCGACGCGACGGGAGGCGTTTTAGGTTCTGCCTAAGTCAAAAGCATAGGCAGAAGGAAACAACCTTCTTCCTCGGTGGCCGTGAGCTGAAAAATGAGACTAGCGCTTTGGTCACGATCAGGAGTGACGTCACGAGCGGTTGTTATGTGGCCACGTGACGTTATCGCGACCAAGTTGTATTTTTACAATACCTTTTCCAAAGGTACTTGCGCGTAAGTGAATGCAACGAATTCAACTTGAATTCGAAGTCGGCTCTCTGATCTCTGGGTTCCAAGCCGATATCCACTGCACTTTGTTGTTTTTATCACAAACTGTCAACAGTTGTGCCCTCTGGCCTTTCTTAGGTGCATATCGATCTGAATATCCTCCTACCGAACATTTGTGTAGTCTACGGGTGTAAACCCTTCTAGTTGCATGCTAATTTCTAGAGATATCATCTATTTCTTATTGTAATTTGTACTGTTCATTTATTGCTTGCCCGTTTTCTTTGAGTTCAAGTACACACTAGCCAATCCCGTATGTCACAGAATTAATAAACCAAAGTTTTTACACACTAGATTATTGTCCTATAGGACAATTTTTTTGAATAAACCTAGAGCTATAAACCTAACGATCACTACCGATTATGCTGCCACTTCTACATCTGCTGCTGCTAGCTGTCATTTTCTGACTGCTGTTGCTGTACATGTCTTTGATTACTGCAGCTGTAATTGAAGACTTGCTCTCATTTGTCTTTTTTTATGAGTAATTCCATAATTGTATTAATTTTTATGCTATGCCGACTAAGGAGGTCCTCATAGAATATGTCCTGCTCTTTCAGATATTTAAATTCCCAGTTTTCTTCCCTGTCCAATATTCTTACATTCTAAAGGGCCTGAAGAACAGCCATTTCCCTTCAAATATAATCAGTCATGCCCGATTTCTTTGTCTCACTACTAGGAATCTTCGATATTTCTCTGGTCTTACTATTATGGGTCCGTATATTACCTACCAAACTTCTGGGTCATATCTACCCCAATGTTTAGCTGTCTCTTTAGCTTTCTCAATGTTAGTTTCTCTTTAGAGTGTTACTGCTTCTGAATATTTTCCTGGTGTTGTATGGACCGCAAATCTTCTAGGTCCTTTTTCCGATAAGCCCTTGGTGTAATGTACACTGGCCTTGGTGATTTCTGGCCATCATATTTTGATGCAGCCTCTATTAAATTGGCTGGATCATGTCATAAGTATCACTTCCAAAATCACTAACATCTCGTCAGCATTACAATGGCAGATCCTTTTATAGCTACAAATTTCAGCTGGAAGATAAAACAATCTTAACGGTAATGGAAATATTAGTGGTTCTTTTGTAGAGAAATATTCGACATCTACTTACCGAGCAGCAGCCAGTGGTATTTTTAGCTGAAATTTATAAAATCTTTTTTCATTTCAGGAAAATAGATTTCTCAAGTCTGGTAACTATTACTGATATCTCTCTCTCCAGTATTGAAAGATTGCACCCTTTCTGTTTATTCATTTTAATTTGAAATAGTGTAGAGTCTCATTCTCTTAAGTATTTAATTATTTTCTTTTCGCGTTACATGTTCTATCCCTGTTAGTTGTTACTGCTGATGAAATCTTCAATTGATATAGTTTCTGTTATTTGTTAGAGGACTTTGTTAGTGATTCTGTAAAGACAACTCACGAGGTTCGTAGAAGCATGGTTCTATCTAGGACTTACAGGCTTCATACACTCTAAAAAATTTTTAGACATTGACGTTAGATAAAGTTTGCATACAGCTGAAACCATAAATATTTATGAACGAGTTTGACGATGTATCATCTTGATATGCATGTTCCTATCTGAAAATTCTATGAATAAAATTCAATTTTTTATGTTAATATTTTGGTCTTTTTTCATGTCGAGTGAAACTACAGCAGCCTATTCTTTGGTCATTGATAATTTGAATTGAAACACATCTTTAAATATCAAGAAGGTTTCTAATATTGCAAGAGTAGGATACATTACTACAATGTTAGAGTCTCTTATATGTTGTCTAGCAAACATACTTCAATGAATTGAATCAACTTTGCGTAAATGATAAATCAAAATAAGTTCCTTGGATTTAAAATAAATGCAGAATTCTCTGCTCTATAGATCATCCAGGCTATAAATTACGTGACAGGGTTTTCGAAAATTAGATGTCGAGCAAATAAGAAAAAGCATAAATTTTAATTTAAAACTTTGATGTATGCAAAGGGAAATAACTTAAATATTCATCTCGAGAATAAATGTCAATTCACAGATAATAAAGTAAAAAATATATCGAAAGCGAAAATAAAATATGTTAAAAAATGAACAATATGTAAAAACTAAGTTGCCTGAATAAATTCCTTGCTTTATGAAATATTTATTTTAAAATACAAATTTTTGTTTTTCAAAATATTGCCGTTTTTTGTCAATCATCAGTCGTTTTAATGAATCTTGTATAAAAATGGATTTGCTGCTCAAATACAAAATTATTAAATTGTATGACCCGTTAGCAAACAAGGAATGTAATCGCAGTAAGTAGCCAGTCATTTTTAATGAAACTATAAAATGAAACTTGCTGACCAAATACACAATTATATATATATATATATATATATAATTCAAAAGATATATATATATATATATATATATATATATATATATATATATATATATATATATATATATATAAATCCAGGTGAAAAGAACCAACAGTTTTGAAATTCCGAGGTCTCAGGCATATAATTTCTTTTGTAAAAGTGCTCAATGCAAGAAATATTGTAGACCATAATATAATTAAATTGTCTTTTTTTATTTAAAATCAATATAGTTTATATTATAAATTTTTATAACTAAAATTTATGTTTCGATATTTTTGCCTCGTCATCAGTCAATGTTAGATCATTGTTGTGAAAAAGATCTAACATTGCCTGATGACGAAGTAAAAATCTCGAAACAAAAATTTTCATGTCGGAATGTAAACTATATGAATAAAAAACAAAATACAATTATATACATATATATAGTCATCCGCAGACAGATCTGTTTCGCTGTATCACAGCTCATCAGTACGGTTAGACTCCGATTGCTTTTTAACCCAGGATTGAAACCCGACCGAATTGGCGTCAGTCGGCGATTCTACCTCTGAGCTATGGGTGCTCGGTAGACGTAGACAGACTTTTTAGCATGTATAATATTATTATAGCCAGCGTGATCTAATTCATTTTTTTCAATGAGCGATGCGTACATGCCAGAGTAGCTACTGTTTTTCATAGTTTACCATTCTTCCAGGATGCTCAATCAGGGTGTTAGAGCGTAAAATATATATATATAATTGTGTGAGTGGTTTATTTAGGACATTTTCCCTTTCTCCTTTTCTTCCCTTCTGTACCGTAATTTACAATTCTTTCTTCATTCTGAAAATTTCACTCGATCACAGTAGGCGCATACTTACGTTTGTGCCTCTGTCTGTGTGTGTTCTAATGACCTAACTTTTCTAGAAACAGTTTTGAACGAGAATGCAGAAACAGAATATAATAACACCAAAGCCATTGTTTTCTATACAAAATCTGTCGAACGGCATCGATAAAGAATACCTCATGCAGAAAAGTACTTTTCGTCATAAGTAAGACGTACTTTGATTCGAATAAAATAATTTGTCTCGTTTGCGTAACTATACATTACAATCAAATATGACAAAGAGTATATCGTGACATCCTGTATGATAGAGAAAAAATACTTTAAAAATTGCTTTATATATGAATAATGCCTTTTTGTGTTAGAATTGTTAGTCGGTTGATTGTTATTCTTTAGCTGAATATGAAAATGTGTGGGTTATTTAACGGCAAAATCTATACATTTTATATGAAACGTTATTTTTTATTTATGGAGATTATAATTGTTTTATTGATACAAGTTTTACTAATTCACTCACATCTGGGGAAGAATAAGTAGTTTCTCATATTTCTCAAGATTATTTGTGCATAACGATCTCCACTGGAATTGGAACTTGTCCTTCGATTAAAATTTTCAAATCATTAATCATTATATAACCAGCACATCTATGCCTACAGCACCTACTATTCCCAAACCTGCTATTCCCAAACGCTCACCCATATAGATACTACGCAGGTTTAATATTACCTAACTTCAATGATTTACAGAAACCGATGTTTCAACTTGATGTAGCCATAGGATTTCTGCTGTCATATATACTCGCTCTCTACTAGGAAAATGATCATTATTTTCAATACTGACGTTCTATGGAATTTATTTCACTCTCCCTTTTTATTACTTTTGTAACACAGTAATCCTATTATTCGTATGACTTTCATGATATTCTAGTGTAACGTTTGTTAAATGTCCCCAAAGCATTGCCCTTAAAACAATGTAATTTAGACATGATCAGTTCACATCTAACTGTGAATAAGCGTAGCTGAGTATAAAATGAAAAAATGCATAACAAAATTTGAAAGCTTTTGAAAAATTCCATCAAAAAGCATATTAAATTTGGCGGAAAAATGTTTCCATCCTAAAAAAATAAACTCATTGAATATGAGTTTCTTTATGTCTTACTCGAACTAATTTAGAAGCATATAAATTCTATCTTTATTCAGTTAAATGCCATACGTAATATACGGTTGAGCGATGACTAACCAGAATAAGTTTGCCATTACTTTCCCCAAGGCTATAGATTCCAATCTCTCCAGCTATTTAACTTATAGCTGTAGAAAGAAGAGATGGATTGAAATCTTTTTCCTTTCCGCGTAAGTGAATGCAACCAATATAACTGGAATTTGAACTCTTCAAAAGATTTCTTGTTCCGAGCCGATATCCACTTCACCACAATGCCTATCCTTTTTACTGTTTGGTAGTTATTGATAAGTTGTTTCAGAAAATCACTTTAAATTTTAATATTTCTTGAAATACATGTTTGATGCCTGGGTTTACATCATCAGTCATGTTTTTGCTGATGTCCATTAGGAGTTTCGGGTCTTTCTTACATCATCCTCCACTGTGATTCAACAGAAACGGATCGGGTATCATATTATTTGCCAATAATCACCTACAACTTTCCTTGTTTTTAATCATACATTGCGACTCCAACTTTGCAATCACAGATAACATCTATTTCCCTAATTTCAATTCTTTTCCATAAAAAGAAAACAAGTTCCATTAAAATGCTTACTAAATTTGTCTAAAATGCTTACTAAATTTGATGCGACATGTTTTCATCCCAAAAAGAATAAATCCGTCGAATATGAGTTTCTTCAAATCCTGCTAAAATGAATTTACAAGCATAAAATTTTCCAACGAAAGTCAACCACTAAATCTTATTTAAGTACTCAAACTGCAATTACTCAAACGTTATTTGAGAAATAATTTTAAATTTTATAAGACTTTTAATATTTATAGAACCGTTAAAACAGTTGCGATTTCTGGAGAGAAAAAACAGAATTCACTGTTGGTCTATAAAAGTACCGCAGTGATTTTGTCCTGTTAAAGTGGCTTTGTTGGTTGAGGTTAGGAATAGGTCAACTGCTTTGTAGAAACTAAAAACTCCAAAGATGGGTTCACATTATCCCTGCACTTGTGTCAAATTTTGATTTTTGTTCGAAATAAACTCATGTTCATCTGTATATAAACAAATAACGGATTTAGCATTTAAGAATCCAAAGAAATGGGTATAACTTACACCAAACAAAACACAATTAGATTTAAAATACCTGTTTTCAATTAATAATACTAGTCAACAGTTTTTGGTACCAAAAACAATGCACTGTTTTTAGTTATTTGATGGTGCTGATTCTGAAAATTACCTTAGATATTTATCGTTAGCTACCGTTTTTACTCTACTGAAATTTCTTATTTTCGAAAAAAAAGAACAATTTGCGATTATGGATGATCGAAACATTTAGTTAATAAAGGTCGTAGAAACACATAATTTATCAGGTAGGTCGAATAATTTCTGTCAGCCATCTGAAATGAAATATATTTATAAAAAAGTTTTTGAGTCAAAATTTTTTCAATGAATGTACCGAACACAATAGCACTTGAAGATAACCCGATATTATTCAGTGATTGATATAAGTAGCTTCTCTAGACGCTACGCAAGGGTTTGGGCTCCTAAATACCCGTGAGAAGCAGCAACCGGAAAACCGCCAACTTGGTACCCTCGGAATGAAGAGACGACGCTACTATCCACACACATAACAAAAATATTACAACAGCACTGCTATCAAGATCTAAATAGGGGAAAAAACCGGGAACCACTTCCTAAGCAGGAAACAAGGCCTAAGCCTGTACTCTTGTCCAAAAGTATAGGAAGCAGTATGAATCAGGCGATAGAAGGGTACTCGAATTTTTAAAAAAATTAAAAAAATAAATATCAAAATGTATAAATAATTTAGGGTTATTTACGTTTTGACTTAGTTAAATTCATGAGATCCCTTAGTAATCACTGCAAGATAACTATAACATCTTTCTTAAGAAAATCGAAGAATTTTTAATAAAATAACCTTTGATTCCAGACGCCTAAAAGAGATAACTGAAATCTTAACTGATACAAGTATATTTTTTGAAATGATTAGACAGTGTACGCGATAAAAATTAGAAATTTAATAAATACATATATAAATAGTAATTTCTAAATTTAAAAGTTCAGGAAAATAAAAAAAAGAACAAGCTTACCAGAGACAAAATTGGCTGCCATGAAAATATTAACCGAGTTGAGTGAAACTTTTCATTCATCATGGTGAATTCCATTTCATTTTGTATTCAGTTGTTATTCAGTTGGCCTCTAGCTTTATTGACCAGAGAGGGAGAGAGAGAGAGAGAGAGAGAGAGAGAGAGAGAGAGAGAGGTGAGAAGGGGTATCAGAAAGTCGAAAACTAACATTAACATTTCAAGTTCCTAAGGCTTCAAAAGAAAATTAAAATCTGTCCTTCCCGTCCGGACGCCTAAAAGAACTAAGTGAAATCTTAACAGACAAAGGTATAATTTTAAAATTATCAAATGCTATGCACGATAAAACTTAGAAAATAAATAAATACATAAACGAATATTCATTTTTAAATTTAAAAGTTCAGAAAAATTTTTAAAAATGTCAATCAAGCTTACCAGTGACGAAAGTGGCTGCTATCAAAATATTAACCAGTTGGATGAGACTTTACCTTATTCATGGTGAATACCAGTACACTTTTTATTCAGTTGTTATTTAGTTGTTGATATTAATTTTATCTGTAATCGCATGAACTGATGTGTTTGTAGAGGCTGAGCTAATAGTGTTCAGAGACGTAGCAGTTCTAGAGTTCGTTCATGAATCCTCAGGGAAGAAGATAAAACTTTAGCAAATGAAAACGAAGTAAATAACAATGGTCGACTTTGTATAAGTAGCATGAAGCGTCCTGTATCTGAAGAACTGAATTAATTAAATAAATATATTTTGGCATTTTTTCAATCAAAAGGTTTCTAATGTAAAATGTTTTCGAAATGTTAACAAACAAATCTATTGAAAGATATCGACTGATTTATTACCCAATTATATCACTATATTAGATTCCAGGGTTTTTTGTTTATCAGATTATATAAAGGTAATTGTTTATGCGACCAAATATGTGTTGTTTAAAGGACCTGTTAATCAAAATAAATAAAGGACTGAATTAATTAAATAAAAATATCTTGGCATTTTTTTCGATCAGAGAGCTTCTAAATATAAACTGTTTTCCAAATGTTAACAAACAAATTAGTTGGAAGATGCGAACTGATCGATTAGCCAATTATATCAGTATATTTGATAGCACGGTTTATATGTTTTCATATTATCTAAATATTAGTATTCATCCAACCAAAATGTGTTTTAAATGACCTGTTAATCAAGATAATAATAATATTACTTTCCAAATCAATATTGTAAATGAAACTTTTATTGCAGTTTCTATATTTCATAACAACGAATATCATAAAAATAAATGTCAGTCTTTCATATAATTCAAAATTCAATAAACGTTTTCACTCAATTTTTTAGAAACAGATATTAGAATTTTTAGAATAGAAATATTTCAATTTGGAACTGCCCCAGAAACTGATAATGGTATTATTAAATGTAGTAGATATTTATATTTTCTAATATATGAAAATGATCGTACGATTCATATTTTAATTTCAAATTCTAAAAGAAATTGACATTATTGTCGTTATTTATCCTATTCATGGGTTCAATTTTTTACTTACAAATTAGCCAATTTATTTCTCTGACGGATCATTTCTTTAATAAAAGTATTTTATTTTTATATGCAGTGAAGAAATACAATTCAGCCGAAAATATTTTAGAAAAAGTTAACTAGACAGCAAGAAATTTGGCTGTAACAAATAAAATACGCAACAACACACACATACATATATATGTATATATATATATATATCCGAGTGAATACAGAACGAAGAAAGAATTTTTACAACGTCCAAAACATTAACTTAAAACAGTGCTCGATATATAATATATAGAGCTGTGAATATGTATCATAAATTATATTTTAAAACATGTACATAATATTTTTAAATATATATCCACTACAAAGGTACATTTGTTTCGACATTGATACTTCAATGTTTCATCAGATAGTATATCGTATATATATATATATATATATATATATATATATATATATATATATATATATATCTCAAAACAATCTGCACTTAATAAAATCACATTTCAATCTGATCATAACACATTACAATACATTTAGGCATATACTTCTGTTAAAATTTCGGTCTCTCACGCGTTGTGACGTCTTAGAATAGCATTACAAATAGCGTCTGCTATGAGGTGACTGTTATCGTTGCTTAACAATGTTTTATGTCAAAACAACATAAAACCATCTTTGATGGTGGATGTATTTATGTTAACGTCCCCGTCACCTCTCTGAAGATGGCTTATTTTGGCTGAAAGCTTAAAATCAATATAATAAACAATGTCCAAATATTTGTCCATTTTTGTCATTGTTTTCACCTGAAATAAAAGCGAAAAAACGATGTTTAGAACAGCTCATAATTAAACATAGTAGACATTTATTGTCGATTTAAAATTATCTGCTGCTACGATACACTAAATATACTAATATATATATATATATATATATATATATATATATATTACACAAGCTCCAAAATATATATTACAAGCTCCAAAACCATTTTACTCGACTGACCCCATTTTCTTAACTATCGTAAAGAGAGCATGAATCGCTGACGGAAAAGAAAAAATGAAATTTTAATTAAAATTTAAAACGTGTTAGAATAGATTTAAAGAATTTTAAAAAATAACAAAATTTGATCTTTCTTCTTAATAATAGCCTAATTTGATAATTTGCTTCAGAACATCTAGGAGTTATAGCTTATTAAACCTAAAGTTTATTGGTTTATAAATATTTTCCTAATTTTTAAAGAAAGTTTTTTGGATTATTATTAAGAATGGTCCTAAAAATTTTTGTAGGAGAAAGAAATCATAGTCGTCTGAAATTTTGATAGCCTCAGCGCTTTTACAAATAACGTCATGGTTTGCTAAATATATATTTGCGAATCTGAAAATTCAAATCCAAACCTACATTTAGCACAAACATGAGTTTTTAACGATAGTACTTAAATTGATGGAATTTTTCTACAATGCCTTTACAGATTTTCGTTTATATGTGTGTGTGTGTGTGTGTGTGTGTGTGTGTGTGTGTGTGTGTGTGTGTGTGTGTGTGTGTTCATCTTACAGACGGAAGCTTACCGAGGAATAAGTATATATGTGTAAACTGTATTGAAAGTAATAGCTACTTATAAGTAAGTTGGATGAAGCCACAGATATATCTCAGAATTAATACATTTCATACTTCCCCTTGGTCTTTTGAATAGGAGTAGCTATTTATACAGTGTCTTGTTTAGAATTTGGTTTCCGATTCCATCGAAAGTCTCCTTTAACGCCATAGTTTTAACGTCTCTGTCTAAACTTTGAAAATGTATTTACTATTCATTTTTCCTTCAGTAGAAGTAGATACTATCATTTATCGTCTGATTCCCACTCCTCTGCCGTCTTTTGAACAAGAACAGACGTGTATCACCGGTCTCTTTTTCAGGTTTAGATATCAGTTTCCTCCTAAGATTTTTCTAATTCTTTTTCACTCTCAGTAGCCATTTGAGTTTTATTAGAATTATCGACTGTCTTGGTGTGAATTAGGTTAAAAACAACAACTAAGAAACCCTTCCAAAAAGCAAGTAAATATACAATGATTTAGACTTAGACAAAAAAAAAAGGAAGAAAAAAAACCAGGTGTTCTTATTGTAAAAGTCTTCTAGAACAACTAGCCAGTAATCAACTAGAGTAGCAGTTGAGTCAAACTGACCAAAAAACACCCAGGGCAAATTGGTAGGTGCATGAAATAATAACCTGGGAGATTCCATTTTGTTACAGGCAAGTCCATTCTATAAGTATTGATTGGCTGATAATTTCAGTGTGTATATTGAGCTCCATAAATATTAAGCACAATATCCACACTCTAGAATGGGCACCTTCCTGCAGGGAAACAAATGGAGACAGCCATGTTGAAAGTTAAGTTATTTGACTTCTATATCTCCCTCCTCTCCCCACTGCGGAAGCATAGTGGCCGCTGGGGGGGATTAGTTCCTTATCGCCTAGTCGATTATATGGGAGTAGTCGAGATAGAGCCCTTGGGATCCTAGTTCGTGATAACTGTGACTGAGTAGGGCTTTGCAAATTAATGCTGTCATTTCCAGATTTCTTTTCAGGTTGATGTGGGCTACATATATCTGTGTCTGTCGCTCCAGGGAACACAGGCCAAGGACTTGGGATAGGGGTCTTGACTGTAGGTGCCTCAAGTTTCCTCAGAAATATACGGTTCCGCAGGGTTATCCTACCTGGTCCTGCAACTCTAATCCTATATAGGCGATTAAGCAGCGTTTCTACTATTCGCCCACTTATGTCAAATCGATGGCTATTTGGATTTTGAATTTAAACTGTGTCTCCTTCACAAAGTGGGGATAAGTTATGTGCAGTACGATTGTACCTGTCAACAAGGCCTGCATTGCATTTAGATAATGCCTTAATGCCTTTTCACGCCTTCGAGCTGCAGCTATCCACTCAGAGTGTGGCTGATATAAATGTTGGTGTGATGGTATAAAATCCCGAAGACGTCTATGAAGCAGGAGTTGTGCTGGTGACAAGCCACTGCCTTGGATAGGGGTGTTTCTCTACTGCAAGATCGCTCGTGCTACCATATCTTTGTCCAAGGAACCTTGATGTCCTGTGCAGTCCTTTATGAGTCTTTTTGCAGTCTTGACTGCTAACTCTGCTCGCCCATTAGACTGGGGATAGGCCACAGAAGAAATCCTTTGTTTAACATCCCAGGTTTCTAGGATCTGTTTGAATTAGTAAGCTGAAAATGGCGGTCCACCATCATTACTGAGTTCCTCAGGTGCACCATATGTTTGGAATACTTTCCTGCAGATGGATATCAACCTAGACGCAGCTGCTTATCCCGGCTTTATGCGGTACAAAATGAGCCATCTGCTGATTCCGTCTGCGCAAGCAAGATATGTGAAAGATCCAACATAAAACAAGTCCATCACTATTTGTTGAAAAGGCCACTCTGGGGAAAATTGCATGTGGATTGGTTCACGTGGTAGACTTGGGTCATTTTTTGAACAGGTAATACAACGATTTGTAAGATTTCGAATTGAGGCATTCATTCCAGGCCAGTACACTGACTCATTAGCACGTGCTTTCATGCCCAGTACTCCTTGATGAGCCGAATGTAAACACCTTCGTAGGTTTCTGCGTTGGGAATTTGGTATAACGACTCTCCTGTCCAGGAGAATTAGGCCATTGTCATTGCTGAGACGGTTACGAACTCCCCAATATTCTCAGATTGTGGGCGGCGTTGCTTGACGACTGTTCGCAAAACCTTTGTCTATGGTCCTGCATAACAAGTTGTATTGTGTGTGCTTCTGACCCGCATGACGAATGTGGTCAGGGGAAGTTATGGCAAGGTTACTCTCTAATTGAGATATGGATGTGAGGGCTGTGGATGTCCTTACTGCACAAGTCTCATCTAATTCATTGTCGTCCGTAGGGGTGGGTTCTATTGGGATGTGTATCAAGCAGCCTCTGTATTGTCGTGACAGGATTGCGGGAAATAGCCTCAGAGGCCCTATGCCATTTTCCAGGGTAGTGTTGCATGGTCAAACGATATCTCAAGCTCTTCTCCTTGAGCCGGAATAGGCGTGGGTTGTGGATTTTTTTGAGATCTCTATCACCAAAAAGTCCTTTGAATGGCTCGTGGTCGGTCACCACTATAACGTTTGGGCAACCCAGTATAAGCATCCGACACTTGCAAGTGCCCAGCTGATAGCTGGTGCTTCTCTTTCTATAGGTACATATCTTTGTTCGGCATCCGTACAAAACCTGCTCCCAGCAAATACAAAGTGCCAGCCTTCAGGACAACAGACTGGGGCATTATCGAGTGTACATGTGCCGTGCTTTTGAAGAAGTAAAAATCCCATATCATCTTTACTCCAGTCAGGATTTAAGCCGGTAACTCTGTTGATGTCAAATGTTGAGACACCTTGCCTTACTAGCTTAACAATAACGTACTATGATTTCTGAAAGATTTTTTCCAGGGTCTGGTCCCAGGTGAATTTTTAATTCTTTTTGACAAACTTTCGAAAGGGTAGCATAATGGGACTTAAGAAATATGCCCAGGCAATTTGGTTTACCAGGCCAAACCAAGATCATGCATCCGTGATAGTTTTAGGAAATTTAGGATGGCATTAAGCATAGATTCAGAAGGGGATACTCCTGACGAAGTTATCTGCAGTCCCCCAAAACGAACTGTGTCTTTACAAAATTGGAATTTGTCTTTGTTCAGTACGATCCCATTTTGTGCGCATCTCAGTAGTAAATCAAAGGTATGATAGAATGCCTCTTTGATGTTTGTGTCGTACAGCAAAGTATCATTAACCAATTGGACTTTTCTAGCAATGTCTTTTATAATCTCATCGTATCTGCGGGTGTATGCGTCACCAGATGCCAAGTAGCCTTGAGGGAACCTAAGGTACATAAACCTTCCCCATTCTGTTATAAAAGTTGTAAGTGGTTGAGATTCCTCATCTAATAAAATAGAGTGGTATCCATCGACAGCATCCAGCACTGTTTTCTTAGTATTAGGCGGCACCTGCAATGCTAGCTGGAAAGGTGAAGCAGTGTGGTGCGTTTCCTGTTTGCATTGCGAATTGAAATGTTGATAGTCAATGGTTCGCCTCTGTCGACCATCCTTTTTTGTTGTAATCAACATCGTGCTGCACTAATCTGTAGGAGTACCAACAGGCGCTTGTTTTACTATACCTCGTTTTATGTCTTGCATTAGGGCTTGCCCTACCGGTTCTTTAACTTGATAAGGAACAGGTATAGGTCTGAGATTAGCTTTAGGGACTGCCCCCTCCTTTAAATGGATATGTACAGGTTTACCAGACATGGCTGGGAATTGTCCATCAGTCTTGAACGCTGAATTAGCAAATTCAGCTAGTAACCACTTTTTAGGTTTTCCACATTTTCTTGATTTCTTGCGAAGGGAGGTTCATTAGGGCGAATTGGTAGTTTGAAGTCTGTGATTTGCTTTTGCTGCTTATTAGGAAGGCAGACAGCTGCAGTATAATCAGTAGGCTTCAAAGTTTCTTTGCTTGTGGCTGTAATAGGCATAGGTTGGGGGAAGTGAGGAGATAATATGCCTACGTCAATACAGGCGGCCTTGCTAAAATATAGCTTATCGATATTATTGCATATATAGAGAGCTTGTTTTGTTGACATTCCTCCAACACTGAATTGAATAGGGAGCCATCCATCGCTTTTTTTAGATGGGATCAAGTTACTTTCCTTTAGACACATGTACTGTAGGTGCTTAGGTCCTCCTAGGCAGACAGTGGACCCACTGTCTGGGAAGATCCTCAATTGAGTGCTTTGATTTCCTGGAATGTCGTCAGGATTTCTGAGGTCTGGCTCTAGAGAAAATGGGACTAAGGTTGCTTCTATCTCCACAACACTATTTTTGTTAGGGTACACGTTCGAGCCTTTTTTTCTGGTCAAATTTTACATGTGCAATTAATCTGTCCATATTGGTTTCATCTTGAAGGGCTCCTACTTCAAGAAGGTAGTTTTTTGATTTGGATCGGCAAACATTTAAAAAATGACCTCGAATTCCGCACGAGTTACATATTTGATCCCATGCAGGACATGCTTGTTGTCGGGTACTGGTTCCTGGAATGCCATGCTTCTGGCTGCCACATCCACTGCAACGCGAATTGTTTTTTTTTACATTCTGTTTTTTAGGGAATTCAGATTGAGGAATTTTTTTTTACTTGAGATTTTTTTTCTTTGCGATAGGTTGATACACGCAATGCCGCCATTTTACGTGTTCCTGTCATTTGTGCTTGGTCACGGAGTCCCGCCTCAAATGCCTCGGCATGGTTGTTTTTTGCTCGAGGGTGTTTAACGAGCTGGCCTTTGCTAGTAGGTCAGCTTCGAGGGCATCATTTGCTGTGCTGCTGACCAGCTGATCTTTGATAGAGATGTCCGATAGCTCGTGACTGCAAATGGGACATGTAAAGTCACAATCTTGCTTCTGAGGCGGATGACAAATTGCTGGACTGATTCCCCTTGGCTTTGACACAATGAGGCAAAAGACAATCTATGAACCATGGGGTTCGATTTTTTTTTTTGACAGGTCAGTGGTGTAAAAGCTCCATGTAAAAGTCTTCTAGAACAACCAGCCAGTAATCAACTAGAGTAGAAGTTGAGTCAAACTGACCAAAAGACTCCCAGGGCAAACTGGGAGATTTCATTCTGTTACAGGCAAGTCTATTATTTAAGTATTGATTGGCTGATAATTTCAGTGTGTATATTGAGCTCCATAAATATTGAGCACAATATCTACACTCTTGACTGGGCACCTTCCTGCAGGGAGACAAAAAGAGACAGCCATGGTGAAAGGTAAGTTATTTGACTTTACAGGTATGAACTTTACTTTAAAAAAGTGAAAGCTCATCGGGGATGCTAAATGAACAAAGCCTCGTTCGTTAAACCTTCTGACGCTGTTCAGGTTATTTTCGTAATCAGTAACCTTCTTTGAAATTTAAACAAAACGCTGTATTTAATCCAAGAAATATATGCACTCATAGATATAATAGTTAATTAAATCATTTTAGTGACATCTGTGATTTAAGTTACTGGTTAGTTACTTCAGAATATTTAGTTACATCTACAAAAATCCCTAACAATTGACACATTTGACCGTAGACGAACGAACATTATTCAAACTAATCTTTACACAATACAAGACCAAGGATCCAGTGGAGGAGACGAGTTACTGTGTGGCGTTGTATAAGCGTACAAGTGATCTACATTAAATTATGTAGGAAAGATAACAGTTAACGCTTGACTTGAAGAAGTCAAGATTGTAGTGACTAAGTCAGCTATCGAGAGCAGCATTATTTGGGAAAAATCTGTCCGAGTTGAATTTAATTTTTATTAACGGAATACGAAAAGAAATTGGATGATTCATTCTTGTGTACGTGACGCAGAGGTTCCGGTTGCAAAGGTATGTGCAAGAAAAGAATGATGCTCGCAAAAACATGTCATGAAAATAACAATAGCGTAGCGAGAGTATTGCGCCGTGTCGTCTGATTTATGAAAATGGACATAATTCATAATTAACAATGAGCGTAGACGTTTTTGTAGTCTATCAAGGCAGACTAATAAAGACTGCACAGCTCCATTCTAGATATAGCAGCAATACTCCATTTTTGGTCTGATCTGTTCCTTGTAAAGATAGATTATAACTGAGAGATTAGGAAACATACAAAAACAGTAAAATAAAATGATCATTTTCAAGAATCTTTAGCAACTGATTGCATATATCAGTTAACTATGCATGTAAAGTGGAGTGAAACTCTCTAGATGATATAGAGCGCCCAGTTCTAAACAAGATTAACGTGGACACTTGAATAAGAGTGTAGATTACATGATGTCAATAGTAGGGTTAAACACTATGACTATAAAAAGGCAAGTTGTATATATAATTCATAGTGTAAAAAGTATCAGGCTGTTAAATGTCATACATGATACACAATTAGGTGATCATGTCTCGAAAGGGACATGACTGAGTGGGAGGAAGATTTTCTCCTAGTAAGTTGCAGATACTTTCTGCGGTAGACTGGTTGCTAATCAAGACTATAGAACCGAAACCATCCTAATATTTAACCTATAGCTGGGTGGAAAAGTGACGGATTAATACCTTTTCAAAGGGTATTTGCGTGTAAGCGAATGCAACGATTTCGACTGGAATACTCTAAGCTCTAACATTTTTTTTCCGTGCCGGTATTCACTGCTCCGCAACACATATCAGATACATATTAATTTTTCTTTCAAAATCCCTATGCAAATTTTCAGTATCATGTCCTTACTTATATAAGTATTTTATATTTATGGAGGAAGCAAAAGCACTAGCTGCAATCGTATTGCAAGGTTTTGTTGTACCAACTGCAGAAATATTTCTTTGAGCTGAAACACTATTTAAAATATCTACGTTTGTTTGCGCTTGAAGTTTCTCTATACGCATCGATATAAAACATTTTTTGTCTAGACTAAAATCGTTCATACATGCAAGTCAGTAGGAATCAATGTTTGAATAAGTTTCCACTCCGATCTTTCAACAGTATTTAGACATCCCATGTATTGGTTTCTTATTTCAAATATTTTTAAAAATATTTTATCTGGAATATTTGAAAAGAAAACATGTGCATTGAATCGACTGTTTTATACATATTCGAGTACCATAAAACTCCAGATATCTTTCCTACACCCAAAGAAAATATATTCAACTATATTTTTCTTCTAATTAATTTAAACTAATAAAGTTTTTGTAAAAGCAAGCTTATCACGATTGTATTTTACTTTTCAATGAAACTTGAAAATTTCGAAGTATAGGAACATTGTAAGTTTTGGTAAACGATAGATCCCTATTTCAGAAGAGGCATATTAATTTTAATCTCTAAATAACTTGCTACTTAGTAATCAAATTTATAATCCGACTTCATTCAATTCTTTGTTTAATTTACGCAATCTAAGCAGTCTCTTTCATTTTCGTTCTTTCATTGCACATGATCACCCAACCTTTTAGAGACACAGCAGAAAAGAGCTAATGCTTTCCTCTCTTCATAGAGATTCCATTTTCTCTCGAAATCAATACTCAGTCTAATTTAATTTACTTTTGACTACTATCAGCTCTTTGGACATTGACGAATAAGCAAATGTGTCATTTACATTTCTTCCTTTCATTTATAACCATCACCAGATTGACTTCATTTATAAATTTTTGCCAGATGCAAAGAAACTGAAATTTAAATACAATTTTGCGAAATTTGAACTATATATATGCTGATTGCCCAGTTCCGAAGTAATAGAATAGAGACACTCTAGTATAGATCGTTTTTCTGGAATCCGAATGAAGTAAAATTATCTAAAATACCATATTATTTATTATTATGACAAAACATTGCCTAGCAATCTTACATAACTTTTACCTACTGCTCATACTGTCGAATAGTGAGCCTGCATCTACACTAAATTAATCTATTTCTCTAACTTTAAAAACAGTTTTGAATTGATAAAACGGTGGAAAACAATTCTTAGCCAAACGTGTTTTGTCCTGCGAGGAATTTTATCAAGGAAATATTTCACTGAGAAAAGAAAACGCATCGAGTAAGAAAAATTTTCTTTCTTGCCTCTTTTAATTTATTTTGTCTTCTCTACAGATACGCAGTATCTGAAAATATTTACACATGTTTACCCAAGCCTGAAACACTGAAAGACTTGCTAGATATTGGAAAAATCTGATTAGATTTCATTGCATAGAATAATAAGATATATATATAGATGTATATTCAGTTATGGGGTAAAATACAGGACAGATTAGGTTCTATAGCCTTGGCTGGCAACCAATCTACTGCAGCAGGTAGTGGCAACCTGTTGTTTGATAACTGAAAGTCTATTGTCTGCTTCATCTGTGGCATTTATATGCACCGATTTAGTGTATCAGTCTATCCGAAAAGTGTAGATGGTTCTACAAAAGATTTCACTACTTTCATCAAATGACTTTTGTGGGTATTCTGGCGGTTTACATAACTGAAACAATAAGGCTGTCAGATCCTCATGTCGAATTCGACGGGAAAGTCAATTATATAAATATATATATATTATTAGAATGGGCAATACATATTTCACCGCATCATGATGTTATTATTGCGGCTCGTCAGACCCAAATGGTACAACAGTTGATCTTCAAAATATCTCCCACCAAAATTATTTTACACAGACGCTCACATGTCCATATTTAAAAGAGACATTTGTAAGTGTTATTTAGGAAAAACTTATCGTTCATTCTAAAAGAACCCCCCAAAAATAGAAAAAAAGCAAGGATAAAGAAAAAGTAGACGATTGATCAATGGAAAGAAGAGAAAAAACAGAAAAAAAACATAAAAACATTATTATTATTATTATTATTATTATTATTATTATTATTATTATTATTATTATTATTATCGTCTTAGAGAAAACAGAAAAAATATTTCAATTATTATTATTATTATAATTATTATTAACCTCTTAGAGAAATTATGTTTGAAACATATCAATAAATTATTTTTATTATCATTTTATTTTTATTATTATTATTATTGTTCATTATTAATATCTATTATTAGTATTATTATTATTTAAGATATTATTTAAGATTGTATTTTAATATTTCATTTATGTTTTTACTAGGAGTTACTATTTTAATTATATTTATAATAAATTACGACTAGTGGTTATATTGTAATTTATATCAGGATGTATGATTTATGATTTATTTCTTACGGTATATTTTAATGTAAGGGTAAATCCCCTGTTGCGTTTCTAAGAATGACTAATGATGTAATAGACGTCGGTTTTGATCTAGGACGTTTATTTTAAATTATTTTAAATTCCTTTTTCTATCTTACTCTCTTTCTTTTTGTTTCTTTCTTTTTATTTATATTTTCTCCCTTTTTTATGTTTATCTTTCTAACTTTTCCTTTTTTATATTTAATTATAATTTTTGTTTTAATAATTTTAATTATTTTAACTGAATTTTTTAAATCAATTCGAATTTTTTAATATAATCGTAAGAGTAGTTATTTTTTTCTAGTTGTCTTAAAATTATGATGTACAATTTATTATTGTAACGTAAATGTATTTCATTATATTTGAAACAAGTTTTCGGTGTTAAATTTTCTACGTCATGTTTTTCTAAAAAAGCAGACAGGTGGTTAGAGATGCTATTTCGATACATTGAGTTAATGTTTATTTTTCTGGATACTGTTTATTTTATTTTATTGGCCTTTCTTTTTCACTTTTTTCTTTTTTCTTTTTTTTTCTCTTTTTTCTCCTCTTTCCATTAATCAATTGTCTACTTTTTCTTTATCTTTGCTTTATTCTATTCTTTGGGGTTCTTTTTGAATGAGCGAGGAATTTTTCGTAAATAACCATTACAAATGTCTATTCTAAATATGGACATGTGAGCGTCTGTGTAAATAATTTCTTAGGGGATATTTTGAGGATCAATCGTTTTAGTATTTGAGTCTGACGAGCCGCAATAATAATATCATGATGTAGTGAAATATATTTTACCAATTGTAATAAATCAAAAATCTTTTCTAAATTATATTACACTGTTAAATTAAATAAATGGATTTAATATTGAGTTCTTTTGAGTTCGTCTCTATCGGAATTTACCTGGATAGTGTGCTACGCTATATATATATATATCGAAATTACTGGGAATTAAAAGAAATTAACTTAAATCCACAGAGAAAATGGAACCTCATAGGCAAGGCTAGGACTCTTAAGAGTTTAAGAGACAGATGTAATCTATGTTTTACAGAAAAAATTAAAATTTTGAATTTTGAATACAAAATATACTCCTAAATAAACGAAGGGAGATTAGTATGTGTCGTCATAGAAATAAGTATAAATTACAATACATATCCTTTTTTTCTAATTAATGACAATATAGTTTTTCTTTAAAATATTGGCTAAGCAGTTAATTCCCTCCAACTAAGCAGTTAATTCCCTCCAACTAAGAAATTTTTTTTACTAATATTCCGCTAGCTTAATCCTACAAATACTAATAGAGATAAAGTTAAAATCTCGAAATTTTAATACCAGAATATAGTACTAAATAAAAGGAGGGTGATCGTTATCCTATTCTTCCAATTAGACAGAATAAGGTTTTTTATAAAGTTGGCTAAGCAGTTACTTTACACCTACCACTACTAACTCAAGGGCCAAGCCACATATCTCCCACTACCAAAGAAGAAATTACTACTAAAATTCCGCTAACTTTACATTATAAAACCAATACCTTCAAACCCCTTTCTTTACTAGAGGTAACAGCTGGGCTTAGAATTTTTCCTCATTCTCTGTTTATAAGGGGTTGAAAACGCATGTCTTAAAATGACATGTTAAAAATTTCCCGCTAAGTTTTATCTGAATTTACATATATATATATAAATTATCAGTTCACATAATAACCAAGTTTTAAGGAATTTCTATGAAACCAATAATAAACCCGATATTGTACACTTTTGCAATTGCAGATTCAAGGAAAATTGTCTTGTTGTATGTAAGTATAGATCTACCAAGCTACCATCTCATCCTTAAGGGAACAAGGATAAACATAATTTTATTCTTAGCGCCTACCCTTGGCCTCTCGGGTAATGTGTTGCATTCCGCTTCCACAAGAAGTCGGCCACTGTTATCCCTCTCTCCTCTACTGGGGCTTTTCCTGACCGAACTCCCTTCCTTTTTCCTTTCCTTTACTAACATTATTTCCGGTATATTATAATTTCTTCAATTTACGCTCGACTTGAGTTAAAACAATGCATGCCGCTTTCGGACATGTTGAAATAGTATTCCCCAAATGTAAAATCTGAATTTACATACTAAATAAATGAAGAACTTTTAAATTGAATTTGCATTGAGCACTCCCCTGGATCAATTTTAACTTTTAAGCTAATATTACTAGGATCAATTGTAATTATTAATATGAGTCGACCAGCTAAATTATGTCTAGTTTTAAGTTATAAAAATTGTGTATAGGATTAGTATATCATTTCTTCTATTCGAAATGTTGCAGATTTTAATTCGGAAATCTCCCAAAGAAGATATTTGAGTTTCCCATCATCTTTCACTTGAGAGCCGAACTCAGAATCCTATCGTATGTAACACACATTTGTTTGCATAGGGAAACTTTCATTTTAGCATTACCTTGTTTTACGTAAGTCAAAACAGCTATGCATCTCAACAGAAAATGTTAAAGAGAGTGACTATGAATTAAAAATTAGGTAAGCCTAAAACCAGAGTTCTATCCACATGTCCTGGTGTTGCGTCTGGAATATGAATGTCGTCCAAACTACACGGACCACTGCGGACGTTTAGTCAGGAACTTAATCAGGTAAACTTAGCATGACATCGACAAGATCCTGCTTTTTAAAGCTCACTAAGACAAAGGAATGGCAGACTACGCAAAAGAAACTCAAGAAAATTTCTAGGTTGTGTCTTCTTCAATTTTCTCCATAATATGTAAATGTAGCACCTAAATATTTTCATTTGTTTTGAACACGAAATCCTTGCAATGAGCGAAAGAATATTCCGAAACTAAAAGTTGAAAACTATTCTTCAAATATATTTAAAACAAAAAGAATAATAGAATTTTTAAAACGTGAAAACGAAAGTTTACTTCCCGCTGGGCTGCAGATGTCTGAAAATAATGGTGATAACATTTTTGGTAAATAATAGAATTCAATTTATATTTGTTTCATGTCGTCTCTGCTTGAACCTAATTATCCTTTAAGCATCCTAATATACTGTATGGAACTCACAAAGGTAATAAAGAATAAAATGTTTACAGTGAACTCAGGTGTAGTTCAATGAAGAAAATGGGAGCAAGAATTTTGCGAATGGTAGACTGATAGATTTTTGAGAGAAAAGTTTACTCGCATGACACAGTAAACCAACTTTCTTAACAGCTGATCTTGCAATTGATTCAGTATTTTGTAAAAGCAACTTTTTGGCTAACAATGACCATAAATGTGTACGTTAATTGTATATCACTGAATTGTTGAAACTATGACGGTAAATATAAATAGACATTTTAATTCCTTGTTTGATAATTTTGTAATTATTTGATACTGATAATTCCAGTTCGTAATTAGCATTTTATAGTTATTCTTACCCCTTGTAATCAAGAGGATACTATATTACCACCCATGCATCTGGCCACAAACATGCCGGCGTTAGTCACCATTACATCTTGTCTACATTTTACAGTTGCCACAGTTTCACTGTTACTGATAGAATATCTTATTAGTTTATTACGATATCTACTACCGGCCATAATTATTAGGCCACCCCGGTTTTTTCAAAGAAATGAAGTATTTCATCCTATTTTCAAGAGGATATTTCTAAATGAAAATATAATTTTTTTATTATGATTTCCAAAATGTTACAAGGCGTAGAAGCAAATATGAACTCGTCCGAATCACCTTAAATTATCTTCATTTTTTTATTGATGAAACTGCAATATAGGTAATTATTAAATATCTATAAAGTCATTTCATGCACATGTTATTGTGCAATATTAACAAAAGAACCATTCTATTGTCATTTACAATTATTCACTTGGAAATAAATAGTAAAAATAGTATGGAATAATTCATTTTTTTAAACTTTGGAGTGGTCTAATAATTCTGGCCGGTAATGTAGGTAAGTCATCAGACTGAGTTAACTTTTTAAAGCTAGACAAAACAACTACATATAATGTATTACTCCCTCTAACCTTTTGTACCTTACATTGTAGATTTATAAAGAATAGATGTAACTATTTCTCATCTGTATAAGATATGAATATCAGACAAAACAAAAACAAACCTCGCTATATTGGAAACATAGTCTATTTTTGATTGATCGAGGTGATACTTCTTCGAGAGATTAAAATTGTTGTTCTCAACGTTGATTGATATACATTCTGTTGTAAAAAATTCGTGCAATATCATGAGGTGTTTACTATTGCCCTTGACAGAATCCATATTCGAGGATAATCATTGGTATGTTATTTTAACCCAGTAAAAGCTATTCAAGTTTGATCCTACCATGTATATGGTTTGAAACTTATGAATCCTTTACGCCCAAAATTTATGATTATTCATTTGAAGATTTTAGACAAAAATGGCTTTACCAAATATCGGAATCGCATCAGGTAAACGAAAGGGTTTGCACATGTAACAAGAACAGACAATGTGAATAAAATCAATCCATAATTTTTTTCAGTCAAGCAAAGACAAAATATTTGGAAGATCAATAAAAGTAAAGATGAGAAGTCAGATTTCATAGAATATTTTTAAAGAGAGATGAAGGAATCACAAATCATGAAATGACAATACATACTGCTTGATTTTGATTCATGAATAATTCTTCACTGCAAACAGCTATTTCTTTATATTACTCAAGGGTATATAACTTACAAGTTAATAACAACATGAAGCCAACAGACAAAAACAGAAACGTTGCATTTTTTAAGTTTCCTAAATCGAATAATAGATTTTTTGACATTTTGTTATAACAGCTTTTGAACAATTTGGTTTTCATTTCAGAGATGAGAAATTCTCATTATCCTTTGACTTAATCGATTCATTCTAAAGATTATTTTCATCTTCAATTTTAATAGATCCCTTTCCTGACGAAACATTTTATCAATATGTTCGTTGGTGCAATGGATATTGACTCAGAATGAGAAGTCGGAAAGCCGAGTTCGAATTCCAGTTGAATTCGTTAGATTTACTTGCGTGCAAATACCCTTGGAAAAGGTAATAATTCATATCTTCTCTTTACAATTATGGTTTGGATCGTACAACAGCTTATGTCCTTAGCCAGTTTAAGGCAGAAGGAAATGGCAACCAACTGCGGAAAAACATCTGCCTAGTCAGTCATGTCACGAAAGATATGATCGTTCAAGAGTATATCACATATTGCACTGAGCGCCCCTCTAGCCATTTTCAACGGTTCATTTTTTATCTTATTAGAAAATTCTAAATCTTTTTTTGCTTTACATGAGATTTATTCGAACTGCAAATTGTTCGAACGATATTAATCGAAAGGAAAATTATACAAAACGAGTGAGTCCGTGCGTGCCGTCAAAAATGATGCCCAAATATTTATATTGATATGCCATCCAAAATGACGTCAATATATATTGATGTACCTACTATAAAGTATCTTACGTTGAAACCTAAGAAAAAATATTCAAAGCTACACGGACTAAATTATAATAGAGAATATATATATATATATATATATATATATATATATATTCTTCACTGCTTAACGACCTAATTATTGCAAAAGTATGAAATAATAAAAGATTGTTGTAGAGAAAACACGAGATAAGATGATTCATAACTGGTAGCAAAGTTTAATATCTGTTACTCTAGAGAATGGACTGAGCCGACTCTGCTTCGCTATTGTCTCTCTCTCTCATAAGTGTAAGATAAGGGATATATATATATATATATATATATATATATATATATATATATGTGTGTGTGTGTGTGTGTGTGTAAGTGTGTGTGTGTGTGTGTGTGTGCGTGTATGTGTGTGTGTGTGCGCGCGTGTGTGTGTGTGTGTGTGTGTGTGTGTGTGTGTGCGTGTGTGTAATGGTCTTTATTTTAGTAGAGTGGATGATAATTATTCGAAACGCAAAATTCGTTATAGCATTAAAAAGGAAAACGGTAAAAGATGAAATACACAAATGGTAATTTATTCAAATACAAATATTGTTAATACAACAATGGACCGAGCATGTGAGCAATGACGAGGTGTTGGAAAGAATGGAAACGAAAAGAGAAATAATATTGAGCATCAGTAAGATACGGCATGCAATGAGGAAGAAGGGCTCGGAGAATTAGATACTAACAGGCCAGATAGAAGGAAGAAGAGAAAGAGTATATCAGCTGATAACGTATTTGAAGGGCCTGGGCAGGTGGATGACAAAACGAGGGCTTTGAGACGTTACAGGTACAAGCATGCTAAGAGCTACCAGTGATAGGGAGACGTGGAAGGCCATGATCGTCTACGTCCTGAAAGATCAAAGCACATAGAAAAAGAAGAAGAAAATACCATTTAACCTTAAGTTATATGATACTGCATGCAAATAGCCAACTACTAAACTTTACTCGTTAAAGTTTGCACTACTTTCTTTTCCATTTACTTCTCGGTTCTTGTTGACGCTCTTAATATTTTGGTAACCTGCTTTTCTAATATGAATTTCTTACAAGTTCTGTTCTATTTTAAGAGCGACTAAGAATTTTTATATTGGGGATGATCGGATGACCCCTTTTTTAAATAGTCCTATGACATCCTTTAAGTTCTAGGTAAACCTTCATTGACTCTCTCAAAGCAAGACTACGTACGCATTTTAAACATCGGTATTCGGAATACATATTTATTACAAATGTTCCTTAAATTAATTTTCATTCAAACAATTTACTTTTCGAAAAAATATTTTCCAAATAATTGTTTTTGGACCACGGTTGTTTCTATTAATAATTTTAGGTCATTTCTTGGGTCGGGCCAAATAAATAACAACACCTGAGAATTATACAAATCAACAAAATTTTATCCTTAACACAATGAAAAATCCAATATTGTAAATTTAATAGGAATATCTGTTGAAATTAGATTTTCAGATAAATCCGTGATTAATTATATGTTAATAAAAATCAAAGATTTCTATATATAACACAATTTATATTAAACAGGTTTAAACTGTATCAATTAAATACATTCGAAAATGTTAAAAGGTTTCCTATTTTTCACATTCGTAAAAAGCATTTTAACATGAAAGAGATCTTTTACTATGGTAGGCTTAAATTTATGAAACAGAAATATTTCATCAGAGCCACAGATACGGACATGCTAGCCTTACTTTTTTCCTTTCTTTCTCTTTTTGAAAGACAAAAATAGAACTTTCACTCATATAAAAATGATTTCACGAATATTAATATTTGTCTTTGTCTTATAATGAAACTGTATGTTGAAATTTATAAAATATGATTATTAAAAATGAAATCCAGGAAAATTAGTTTCTACAGGCACATTTCCAGAATTAGTGAGGAAGCTTCTTTTTAAAACATTTACTCGCAACTTAAAGATGTTTCCATTTACTCGTTCAATTACATATGCTATCAATTTTAGTTGCTACTTATACAGAATTGATTTGGTTTCTGTTATATGGTGCAGTTTATGAGGTTGGAAAAGGATGGTTCTGGCTAAGACTTACTGGCTTCAGGCTCTCGAAGTCATTTTGAATTACTATGAGGGAGGTTTCATGTTATAACTCTAAATTCGTTTGACAGCATGCAAGATATCTATATGAAATTCTTAAGGAACTCACACACACTCATATATATATATATATATATATATATAGCGATAGATATCGAGAAATGGAAAAAGACAAAGAAAGGTAAAGAAAAAGTGGGGCAAGCATGCGCGTATCTGTGACTCTGGTGGAATATTTTTGTTTTTAAATTAAGAAAATGACCAATCATAAGAGTTAGAAGTACATATATCATTGATCTGTCCGGGATATTTTCAGCAACCTTTGTAATTCACTCTCGCTCTCACACTCTCTCTCTCTCTCTCTCTCACTTTCTCTCTCTCCTCATCTCTCTCACTCTGTTTGTCTATCTTTCCCACTTTGTACATATATGTGCGTCTGTATGTGTGTGTTAGTGTGTGTGTGTGTGTGTGTGTGTGTGTGTGTGTGTGTGTAGACATACAGGATGAAGATAAAGAAGCTTTTGTCTTACTCTGTTGTCGTTAATTTATATTGAGTGCATATTTTCTGTTTATTTTTTCTTTTTGAAGTTTATCTATATTTACATTCATTTATTGATTTTCTTTTTTGCTTACAAGCAAAATTTATGCTGTTTTAAGAAATATCTTTTTTCTATTTTTTATTTTCTATTAATTCATTTTTTCCTACCCGACCGGCAATGACAAAATATTTTGAAATGATTTTTTCCGCTAACATGAACAGGCAATCTTCTTCAAGTGCCAAATTTACACTGTTGATTGGACATAAAAATATAGCTCCTACTGACATGCAACAACTAAGAAACGGAATGCGAAAGAAAAATCAAACTTGTGGGACCTAAAAAAGAAGAATGTAAAAGGAAAATAGACATCAGACTGAATAATGGAAAAAAAGCATTATTTTCACACGGGCACCATCTTCAATGCCAACGGGTATAGTAAAGTATACACTTGTTTGCAAATACAATCTCAAACATGTTAAATATATATATATATATATATATATATATATATATATATACATGCCTACAACAATAAAACTGAATATATTGTAAACCTGCAGTAGAAAATAGCTATAATTACCTTCCCACGCCAACAGACACTACGAAATAAACGATTGGAACTCATCTGATAATGCAGAAAATATTTTCATTATGTTACTTAAAAATCGAAAATTAAAACGAACAAAAAAAGAAATATCAATAAAAAGCAAAATAAAATTAAATAAACAAAAACAATTAAAGTAAATTCATCAAAATCAATAAATAAGAAAATAAATTAAGTAAATAATAAGCAAATTAACAAAACAGGTATGCGCACATAAGCACAAGTAAATCGAATAATAAGAAGCAGCTATAAAATAGTTAATAAAAAAGTTAGCAAACACTTTTCTAGATAACCAATAAACTATATCTATATCCACAGCTATTTTCACAAACTTTTAGGTAAAATCATATGCTACCGAAAATCGATCTCTAAATTCTATAAATAATTAGTCCAGCAAATAACAACACATATAGCCTGAAGATTGTGTATAAGCATAAAACAGCATAATACGCCGCTGCGTATTGAATTTAGTGACTACTTTCAGATTTATCCGCGTTCTATCATTGATATTGAGCACTTTAACATATAAATAAAGCAAAAAATTTCTATATTTAGATATCTATTGTTATGTTAATATAACACACACACACACACGCACACACACGCACACACACACACACACACACACACACACACACATATATATATATATATATATATATTACATACAAACCAAAACACGCACCTACAAACTTATATATATATATATATATATATATATATACATATATAATTTCTTACTTGCGCAAGCAATTTGTCAAATATCATTTTCTTAATGGTTGTTTAGAAAATAAACTTTCCAAATTAAAGTAAAAGCCACAGCGTTTGCTCGCAACTAAAACTTCCACTAACTTAACTGATTCCCTCTTTATTATTTCGCCCCACGCAAGGTGGCCTTGCTTTTAATACGCAAGGATTGACAACTAGTGAATGTAAGAGAAAAACAACTAAGTATTGGGTCATTTGAGGAAAGGAAATTAAAAAGATAGACGATCGCATTTGACGTCGCATGTATTAAGATGTTACAAAAATAATATAGTGTATTTTGAAAAACCAATTTAACATAGTATTCATGGCATATATTAAGTGAATTGTAATATACATAATAATAATTTTGACCCTTGTATCATGTTCTTCTTCCTTTACACCTCTATCATATGCATCCCTCTCTACATCTGTATTCTCATTCTGTTATACTCATTCTCTGACACCCTTGTAACTTGTTCCTCTTTTTCATCTCACCTCTTCTGTAACTCCTTGTACACAAGTGGAATTTATGCCTTGCTTAGAGTAAAATGATTAAATACAATTATGTGTTCTATGTAATAATTTTAACTTTTTCCAGACAGAAATATTCTTAAAGCATAAAAACCCTTAATTATAAACATGACAAAACATTATGTTTACTTTTCTTGTATGAGTTCAGACTTGGGCATAGTGCCTCCTAAGCTTCTGCCAATATCCAGTGAGCATGAGAAGACAGTTCAAAAAGTGAGAGGACATTACGAAATTTGTTCAAAAGTTCTGTACTGTTGATGAGAAGAATGAAAATGAAGAAGCTAGAGACGGTCATGCAGTCTGGACAAGAAACAATTTCAAGCAGTTGTTGACCAAAACACATATCAAAGATTTAAAGAAATGTTTCAGATACTTGCTGTCAACACCACAACAATCTCACACTACTTACAGGGTACTGGCAAGGTGAACAAACTCGATATATAAGTTTCTCGTGACCTCAATGAAAATCAAGAAAGGCGTTTTGAAGTATGTTTGATGCTCTTTGTACCTACACGAATGAACCCTTTCTTGACCGAATAGTAACTTGTGACGAAAAATGAATACTATATGAAAACTGGAAACAATCTTTTCAATAGCTTAAACTTGATGAATCTTCCAAACATTTTCTAAAGCCAAAGATGCATCAACAAAATTATAGGGTGGTTGTCTAGTGGTTTAAAATTGGTGTCATTCACTGCAGATTCCTCGAATCCAATCAGAGCCTTAATGCAGAGCTTTACTGCAATCTACATGCTGAAATGCATACACGCCTATAAAATGAGACCTGCATTGGTAAATCGACGTGGTCCAATTCTGCTCCACGACAATGCGCGGCTACATGTTGCAAGAATGATGTTTCAAAAGCTCACTGATTTAAGATGAGAGTTTAACACATCTGCCACATTATTCTCAACTTTCATCTACTGAATATCATTTTTAAGCACTGACGCACATTTTGGAATGGGAAGAGTTTTAAATCTAAACTAGAGGTGGAGCCGACTTTCAATAATTTTGTTACATCACGGCTAATAACCATTCATCAACGAGAAATAAATAATCTCCTCGATCGATGACAGTGGTACATAGATTCTAAAAACTCGTATTTTGATTTATTTTAACATTTCTGCAGATAATGTTTCAAGAATAAAATTATGTTTCATAAATCACCAATTATTTTTGTAATAACTTAATACATTATTAAAGATCGTAGCCATAATACATTTTTAAAGATCGTAGCTATCATGGCGGCAATAAACAGAAGTGAGTTCCACAGGTGAGAAATGCAAGAAAAGAAAATGTTAAAGTAAAAGTGGCTGATATTTAAATAGTATAGGAATGGGGACTATATTTCAGTCTAGTAGCACGTTTAAATTCATATAGTCGGGGTACCAAAAAAACCTCATTAGAGCAGTTGCCATGAAAATATTTTAGAAATGACAAGAAGAAGCAAATCTGTGTCGTTCAGCAAGTGACTAAAGTTGACATGCCAAGTTCGATTATATTTAATATTTCATTCTCCATTCTTACTGATTCCATTAGTTTTATTCCACACTCATCTAGGCTAGTAAATGTCTATAATCCTTCAGCTATAGAATGATTTTACATAAGTTATCTCATATATTTTTGGTTCCAGTTTTGTTTTCACTTATTTATTCAATATTATGTTCATCAAAATTCGTCTTTTTAGAAGGTTTTGCTAAAAGTTTTAGTTTTATGACTTTTAACATATTATCGTTTGCTCTTTTATTCCCTTGGCTTACCTAGCCATTCTCAATCAAGTTGATATCTGAATTAGTGATGGAAGAGATCTTAGGGTGTTAAGCCATATATTTTCAAATAGCAAGCATACTGAACGATGACAAACAAAGGAGCCAAGATCTAAACTCATTTCTCTGAATTTTCTCTTGCTGATGATCTTTGCGCTACCTAACACACTCCATCTTTTACTCAATATACAGTCAAGAAATGAAAAATAAAACTCTAATAAAAAACGTCTGCCGAGTCACGGACGACATTAACAGCGGGTTAAGTGTCTTCTTTTGAAACGTGTTGGAGTTTTGTGAAAGACAAAAATATATTTAGTACATTCAGTTCATATGAGTTGATATCTGAAAACAGCATGACACATCCTTGTTACTCCGTGTTTTGTACACATATGGCTTCACACCTGCGCCATGAGGCTTTTAGCACTACAAGAAAATGAAAGACCTCCATCTGTGTCGAAAAAATCGGAATTTTCTTCTCTAAGTTGAAAAAAAAAACAACGGAATAAAGAAAGAAAAAAAACATTTTTTAAATAACGTCACATCAATAAAAAGACATATTTATTTGCTAACTGTAAATAAGATTTGGCACAAGGACATATGTGCGAGTGAAACAGTGAGTGTCACTACCGAAAATTAATTAACTGCATGAACAGATCCATAAAAAGCAAGTTTCAAACAGCGGACGTATCTGCAAACTTTAAGAGAAAGAAAAGAATATACGAATGTACACCCGCCGTCAAATATGACGGCAAAATACCTGATTGGCTAATTTGCTTACTGTTCCCTCACAGGTTATTCCCCCTGAGCGTTACACGTGTGAATATATATATATATATATATATATATATATATATATATATAGAGAGAGAGAGAGAGAGAGAGAGAGACAACGATATTTATATTATAAGAAAGGTAATTGTATACTACTCGTTGATATGGTTATTGCAAAAAAAAGTAATAAAATAATAAGTTATCCTTAAAGAGCAAACACGAGGTAAGTTTTTTCTTAACTGGTAGTAAAGTTTAATAACTGGTAGTAAAGAGAATGAACTGAGCCGACATTACCCCGAAACTCTCTCTCTCTCTCTCTCTCTCTCTCTCTCTCTGATCTATATCGAGTGATAACAGTCAGTTGAACAGTATCCCTAATATTGTAAAATGATTCAGTGATGACATCGCTGTGGGTTTCGGATTAGATAAATGTTTCAAAAGTAAAATTCAATTAATAAGAAATGCAGAAACACATTCAACAGATTTATATTATGTCGAAAATATTCAGGAACTGGAACATGAATAATGCTATAAACACATAGGCGTCACCAAAGTGGATTAAATACAGCACAAAAAATGAAAGAGAAAGTAAAAATATAACATTACAAGCGTGGGCGTCTGGTGTTAAATACCGGGTTCAATTCCCAAAGCAGAATATCAGCCATAGATAAATTTGCTGTTTTTGTAGTGCAATACAATTTGCACATCCTTAATTGAACCATGGGTGACATTAAGCGAATAGATCCCAATACGAAAAAGTTTCTTACTTACAACTGCATGTATCATCCTAAATCTGTATGTGTCCAGATCCGAAAAATTCATAGTAGAATTGTCTTAAAAAAACGCATAAATCAGTCTTCAAAGATACTAGAAAACTACAAAAAACTGAACGACAATCTTTGTCAAAAATATGAAATATAAGAAATTTTAGTAAGCAGTAAAAAATAAAAATAAAAAGGAATTTTAAATGAGTAAATCGAGCGCATAGTACACCTACTTTAACGATAAAAGAACATAAAAAAAGAAATCAAAAGCAACTTTAATGTACCAAATGCAGAAACGATGACAGGATAAGCTCCTTCATTGTCAATACCAAACAACATGATGACTGCCAGTGTTTAGGTAGTGTACAGTCAAAAGCTGAAACCCAATTTTTTATTCTTCTTGTACAGGACCAATTCTTGCAAACTAGAAATTACAAAATACGTCTACGGAAGAATTGTTTCAGTCCTAAATGCAGATTCTGTGATAAATATTCAGAAACACTTAACCATTTTCTATCAGGTTGCACGGTGTTAGCAACAAGACAATATAAAACTCTGCATGATAGTTTGGGCCAATAGCTGCACTGGAATATATGCAACTTTTACGGAAAGGACAGTGTAATAAACTGGTATAATCATCACCCAAACATGTTTAGTGAGTTAGAACATTTAACAATTTTATAGGACATTGCAATACACACTAACAGAAAAATCAAAGCTAATGCCTCCGACTCCGTACTCAAATATTATAAAAACAGAATGTGCTTTCTTATTAATATGGTGGTTCTTGTAAATTTGAATATATCTTTGAAAATCTAAAAAAAAATTAAATACTAAGATATTGAATTGGAAATCTAAAAAATTATGAATATGACCAAATGAATATTTCTAGTTGTAGTTGGATGTCTGGGATCGATTAGAAAAGGTACCAATAGACTTATTCTGGCGATTCCTGGTGTCTCATACCTTAAGGAAATATGAAAATGTACTTACAAGTAAAGCTCACATATTATGAAGAGCTTTATTTTTTGGAAAATATGTACTATAATTGACTTTGTAAACATAATCATCGTGGAAAAGGTCGTAAAGCCAAGGTAATGTGTGTACAAGTGGAATATAAGGAAATAATGATGAAAATATTTTATAAATAAGGTATAAATATAGGTATTCAGATACACAGTAAAATAAATATTTCTTTTTATTGAAATGGTTTATATTATTAATCCAAAGGATGAGTGTAAAAGGCATTAATACTCGTTTCGGCATTAGAAGGTTTTGCCTTAATTTACCAATATTTATTTAACGGACTGCTCTAGAGTCAATTTTTCCCAAGACATTAGATTCTATAAAACCAAAATATTAACCTACAACTCATGTTCTTGAATAGCATTCCCAGATCTAGACTCTCATACAAATGATATGCGCTACATCGAACCCATTCAGAAATGTCTAAAATATCAACTATATACAGCCATTTTCTCCCGAGTAAATCTTCCTTCTAGCTAAGAAACACTCTTACTATTAATGAAAGCAATCCTTCATCAGATCTTATAAACTAGCGCAACAAAATTTCAAAAATAAATGTTGCAATTTTCAAACATCTCAAAACATAGAATTTCTGAAAAGAGTCAGTGCACCAGAGTCTTGCATCTTCAAAATCCATCTTTTCACGAAGTGAGAAGTTTTATTACAATAATAAATGGCACCATGCAGTGAGGTTTGTACTGGCCAAGGTTATTGTCTTCAACAGGCAGTAGAAAACTGCCGACTACTTGTCCATAACTGACAAATACGTTTATTGAGAGAAATTTACCAACCGCATTTGCATGCTACCAAACCAAGAAATTTATTAAAGAAATTTAAATAGAGGGACTACATGATTTACTAGAAAATTTCTCCTAATCGTAACCAATAAAAAGAACCTGTCACGTCGTGATTCTTTTTTTTTTCTCCCAGGATTCATGACTGTCAGTTGAATTTATAGTATTTTAGGTATGCGATGCATTTTAAGCAACCGGGTTGGGGTAGGATATTTTGGTCTTATACTGACATTATTCTGATTTATTCTAAGAATATGACGGTACACATTTACCAAATAAAAAGACTTCCATCAGCAGCAACAACTAGAATGAATGGCAGAAATATTACCAACTAAATTAATGACATAATAAAATGCTTACTTTCCGTCTAACCTTAAAAAATGTTTCTTTCGCAAGAGAAACATAACAGTTATCGGACTTAAGAAAATTAGTTTAATTAAAAACTGTTTTAAGAATAAGATATATATGTCAACGAAACATTAAGCACCATTACCCTTTAACCTACAATTATTCATTGGGGTATTTTTGATATGCATGTAATATTCCATTCTCGGGGCAGCATCATCAACACCCATATTTAGATAACAATAAATTTAAAACCTCAGGTTTAGACAGTTTAGAGTATTTAATTTTTATATGTTTTATATGTTGTGCTGAATGCTCGGCAGCCTTGATATATTTGGAAAAGAAGTAAGAGTAATCAAAAATCATTACTGACAGCAAACCACTTGCATACGGACAGGTAATGCATTCAGCAGATATACAAAAATAGAAAGGGGTGTAAGACAAGGATGTGTCTTTTCACCGGATCTGTTCAACTTGTACAGCAAGAATATTTTGAGGACCCTAGAAGTTATCCCTGGATTTGTCATCGGAGGCCA
Source organism: Ascarosepion bandense (assembly GCA_037127315.1). Lineage (NCBI taxonomy): Eukaryota > Metazoa > Mollusca > Cephalopoda > Sepiida > Sepiidae > Ascarosepion > Ascarosepion bandense. The sequence goes on along the minus strand of JBBBDQ010001243.1, from coordinate 5,407,583 downwards.
CAATTCAAACAACCTAAGGTACGCAGATATTACAGTGCTGATAGCAGACACAGAAAGGAAAATACAAGACCTCCTACAGAAGGTAGCTGAAGAGAGTGACAAGAAAGGACTAAAAATAAACTACAAGAAAACCGAATGCATGGTCATCAGTAAAGAGGGCAGCCCAATATGCCAAATACAGGTAGGAGATACTAGAATCAAGCAGGTACAAAAATTTAAATACCTGGGAAGTGTTATAACAGAAGACGGAAAGGGTGACACAGAGATCCGAAGGCGAATTTACATGGCGAAGGAAGCATTCCAGAAGTTGAGTAATGTATTAATAAACAGGACAATTTCGCTAGAAACAAAGAAGAGAATACTCGATTGCTATGTGTTGTCAGTTCTTCAATATGGCAGTGAATGCTGGACAATATCATCAAAAATGAAGAAAAAACTTGAAGCAACTGAAATGGGGTTCTAAAGAATAATGCTGTGAATATCATGGATCGAGCATGTGAGCTATGATGAAATCCTAGAAATGATGGAAACAAAAAGGAAATAAATAATGAACATCAGGAAGAGACAGCTGACGATCCTGGGACATGTAATGAGAAAGAAGGGCTTGTAGAACTTGTTACTAACTGGCAAGATACGGGGGAAAAGAAACAGGGAAAGCAATGGATAACATATTTGAAGGACCTAGTCAGGTGGATGATAGAAAGAGGATTGCATGGTGTAACATGAGAAGTCGTGCTAAGAGCCACTAGGTTATAGTGGAAAGACGTGGAAAGACATGATCGCCTACGTCCTGAAGGGACAGGGCACATAGAAGAAGAAGTTGTGCTGTGTATTGAAAGACAGGTAAATTTAGAAAGAAGCAAAGGAGAGAGTACTGTATTGCTATGTGATGTCTATTCTTTAACATGACAGTGAATACTCGACCGTCTTCTCAAAAATAAAGGGGAGACGCAAAGAAACCGGAAACTGATTCTACATAAGGGTACTGAGATTAATCTAGACTGAACATGAGGTTTTAGAGAGAAGAGAAACGAAAAAAAAATACTTAACATGAGAGAAAAGACAGTTGGAGTTTCTTGGACATGTAATAAAGAAGGAGGGCTTGGAGAATCAGATAGTCACAATTCAAATAGTGGGAAATCAACGTGTAGCATATTTGATGGGCTTGGACAAATAAATGGTAGAGCGGAAATTGTGTGGCTAACTAGAAAAAGCGTGCTAAGAGCTATTAAAGATAAAGAGATTTTTTTTTAATCATATCACCCCGAGCAAGGCGGTAAAGCCACTGATGTGCAGGGGGCTACGTAAGAGTGACAAGATTGGAAAAAAGAAAAGTCGGAAACCACATCCTGAACAGGGAACAAGGGCTGACCCTCTACACCTGTACAATAGACGCGGGTCGAGTGTGAACCGGGTGATAGTTTATTCTATCTACTCCAATTGAGAAAAAAAAATGAAAAAAAAAAGTGAAAAGATTGAAAAATACAAAGCCGGAAACCACATCCTGAACAGGGAACAAGGGATGAGCCTCTACACCTGTACAATAGACGTGGGTGGAGTGTGAAACGGTCAATAGTTTAGTCTATCTACTCCAATGATTTTTATCGAATAGAACAAAATTTACGCCATGAGATGTGGAAGTCATGATTACCTACGTCCTGAAGAAGAATTAGTTTTGTTTCGCTTATATGAAAATAACTTAATGTTATATTTTAAAAGTATCCTATCCTACAGACATTATTTGTCTTTATATCGATGTTTTTTTTTCAGTCACGATTAAATATCATGGTTAAACAGATCGTTCGAAATTATCAGTGCTCACCGTATTTCTATTATGACGTATACATTTGCACGCATCCGACACGTTTGCCACATGTTTCTTCACGAACGGCTTGTTCCATTCACGCTAGTATGTATTCAAATTTTACGTGTTTAATACCAAACTTTCTGCATTCCAAATCATTTAATATTTGTCATTAGGTTATGAGGAGTTTGGAATGAGAAGATACGTTCCGACGCAAGATAAAAAACAACAAAATCGTGCTTAAAGTTTTCCGACTTTTGAAATGGCATAAATTTTGTTCTATTCGATAAAAATCACTCAAGTTTTTAAAGTAAACAAAAAGCATCTACTTTAACATACACACGGTTACAAGGAAAAGCGTGGTAATCTTAAGCAAAAGCTTTTATGTACGTATAACTAAGAACTACCGAGCAACATTTCCTCAACGTAAACGTGACATTATGCTCTCCAAAGCCACATAAAAGGTTTAAAATCTGTCTAATGTCCAACACAAGCATGCACACTAAGGAATGTTCCTGAAAAACATATACAAATATTACTGGGATATGGTGGAAGGTACATTTTGCACCAACACTCGGCATAAGCCTGCTAAGTCAAGATGGAGCGCAGTGAACATCATTGTGATCCATAGGACTTTATAGCGAGTACCTAATTATACAGACAAGTTGCTTTCTAGATAGAAGTAAGTTTGGTGAATACAGTGTTAGGTTTAAGCGATTTTCGCATGCATAGCATGTACTGAGAGACGCATTCTTAGCACTTCACGAATCGAAGCAACTAGAGTTCTTCGTGAAATGCAGTATTTTGATAGCATATGCAAAATACATACAGGAAGAGAAAGAAGAGAATTTTTTTGCTTGGTGTAAAACGTGTGAATTACTTACTTAATTACTTGATTGGTAAATGATTAATAACTTAGTAATTTAAAAAAAATAATATTTTATAATTATTGCGCCATTTACATTAACTATACTATGGCTCGCTGTTTCGTAATGGGCAAAACTGATTGTACTCTAGCAAATACCCCAAAGTCGCACCATGTCGATTCCTCAGAAGTTTCTTTTATTAGGTGAGAAGATTTCAGGTAATAAAAATAGCACGATGCGTTGAAACCTTATAGGCAAATTGTTATTGTTTCCAACAGGGATGTCTTGCCAACTACTTGTCAGCAAATACAAATAACTGAATGAAAGGAGAAAATCCTTAGAGTAGCCATGTCTTATTTAGGTTAAAGACAAGCATCTGACAGCCAAAAGATACGAGAGTTCAATTACTATCAGAACTTACTCCTTCTCCTTCTTAATTAACAAATTCAAAGACCAATAAAAAGGAATATTCCAAAAGTTTTGAACATTAGCAAGCTTTCCTCGCTAGCCGAGTTCAAATTCCAACTGAATTCATCGCATTCACTTACTCGCAAGTACCCTTGGAAAAGGTATTCATCCTTCGTTTTTCATACAGCCATTGGTTAAATAGCAGATTAGTTTGAGTTCTCTAGCCTTCGTTGTCAAGCAGTCTACCACAGAATGGCAACTTAATGCAGGAAAATCATCTGCCTAGTCAGTTATATCTCGATAGATACATGATCGCTGAAGCGTGTGCCAAGTATGACATTTAATTGACTGACTGAGTTTGATCCTCACTGAGTGCACCCTACTTTTGGCCTTGTGCCACATCTAAGCTAAGCTTAGAAAATATTTTGATAGAACAATTACAACTGAGATGTGAGTTTAATGCTCACTGGTTTCAGAAAATCACCACATATCAATGAAAATACTATGCTAGATCTTATTTTACTTGTACGGTTGTTTTATTTTTCGCGGGATTTGTAGCCGTCAATTTGCCGTGTAAAATATACAGAAATATAGCAACCGTTGTGTCTGTTAGGTAATAATTCGTTTCATCTCATTAAGCTCAAATGACACTATTTTATATTTTACACTGACGATGTTAGAATTATCACAGAAAAAGTTAAAGTCTTTAATAATAGTAGTAGTAATTAATTATTTACAACTGGGACGATAGATTTGGTGAACCATTTTAAAATTCCGCCTGTGCTAACTTATCGAACATCAGTTCAGGGTTTATTACCCAATGCACAATTTGGAATCAAGTACATGTGTAATACATATTAATGACGTGAAGAAAGTTAACGCCAATAAAAATCAATGGTGAAATTTTACATCGGCGATCTGAGGGATCATTGGATGGTAGTAGAAAGAAAAGAGACTTCGCCGACTGTCATCCAGAGATATCACCTACTTTGGAAACTGTCTATTTCACCCAAACAATCCTTCTGTATTAAAGGGTTAACCCGAGGGTTGTTAAACGCAAAGTAATTAAACCATTTTGCACTCTACATTTTGTTTCATTTCTAGTCCTCCAAAAAATGCATGTGCAAACAGGTTAACTTAAACATATACAGATACAATGTTGCAAGTGCCAACCACATTTTTCCATGGCATAGCCACCTGAGTCAAGCATAGAAGACAATGGGTCTTCATGAAAAATTATAACTTTTGCGTTCACTTAAATTCTACTAATATCTTTTCAGAAATACGCCTTAGCTAAAAAAAATTAATCCCCTGCTAAAAAAATAAATTCGGCTAAAGTAAGTAATATCTGAAGTATACGTTTTTTTTTAAAGTAAAAATTTAGCCATTTGTTCATAATACAGTAAGTTATTTAACTCATTCTTGCGATTCAATGGGCAGCATACAGGAGAATATTGAAACTCATAAAGTATCATAAATGTGTGTAGATAAGATAAAGATCATATATCAGATAAATCAATCCGCAAAGGCTAAATCAAAGATCAGTAGTATATGTTACGATAGAGTTTGAGACATGAGCTTAGATTGCAATTGACACAGACCAAAGTCAGAGAATGAATAAAGATATAACGTTGAAGATAGACGTCATGTGGAAAAGCTGTCAGATATAGTAAAACGGGATTTAATAACAGGTAACTATACGGATGGACAGGGCTTCGACACATGACTGAGTATAAATCCAGGTTGCGCCATTCAACAGAAAAACCAAACTTGTTCTTCACTGGGGATAGAATCAATGCAATTATAAATCAGTTTAATCGAGACGGTCCATCGACACGAAAGGAAATTATCCTAGTTATTATGGGGAATTCTATCTTTGAATTCAGAAACCAAAGACAGAGTTGACAGGCTCGTATGTCATCTGTGCTGATGCAGCTGCAAATCAATGAGTATTCTAGCATCCATTTGTAATTTCAAAACAAGATCACTATCTCTTGTCATGTGCGCATGTCGAAGAAGAGAAGGCAGTAAATACCACGGCAAGATAGCAACGCCATACATTAATTCATTTATCTCTTCTCAGATATTAATTGTAATAATATTAATTCATACGTTTAAGTAAGAGGTAGATTTTGCATATTTTTAATCAAGAAAATAATGCAGACAATGACAGATTATCGATTGTCAATTTATTTTGATTAACAAGTGTAACGTTAAAAATTAGTTATAGATAGATAGATAGATAGATAGATAGATAGATAGATAGATAGATATCAAAGATGGGTCTGAATACGACAGAAGTATAGGATAAAAAACAATAAGAAAAATAAGTCAATTTATTCACGCTTCCTCTGAGAATTCTCTGAGAAAACTTTAATTAAGGGATATATGTTAGACTGATAAACGTCTCCCATTTGTTTTTGTTTTTTTGTTTTGTTTTTAGATTGAAGTAAAAAATAAGTTAAATTGAGCTTCCACAGCCTATATTTAAATAATGATGATGTAAGACCTTAGGATCCTTCCAGCTAGCACATTATCAAAGGTGCTCGTTGGTGGTATTGTTAATGATAGACAGGACACGAAAATTGCTTTTGATAATGTCTTGGCTGAAAGGATCCTAAGGTCATACATTATGCCGTCAACTTTATATAAGTCTATTTGTTATTTCTGTGGATACAAGTCTATGTTTATATATATATATGAATATAATGTATGTTTGGGCAGTTCATTTAAACTTGTTTCGTTAAAAACGACCGACTTGAACAATTTTTTGATTTTTGAAAATTTTTTACAATTTTTCGTTTTTGCTGGAGAAAAGTAGATGAAAAATGTTTCATAATTTCCGACTTTCCAAGCACTTACAACCACTTTACTGGCCATTTTCAAGGATGTTATTTTTCTTATATTTTTATGTTGTCCTCATTTTTTAATCAAACAGAATTTTTGTGTTTTTGAAAAGGAGAGTGAAGATCGCGGCTGTGCATCGTATGAATGTTTTTTTTTATTTTCAAAACACTATTTTCACTGCTAAATAGTCTACGGTTGAAGTTAGGAAAAAATTCTTTGATAATGCTTCTCTTATAGCGAAGTGTTTTTGATATTGTAATATAAATGTTTTCGTAATTTAAACCCAGATTTATTAAGGTATCTTGTATATTATGGGTTAATAAATGTTATTATTGCACTATTATTATTTGATAGGTGGTACGTAAGTTGTCTACACAGAGAAGTGGTAGCATAGCCAATATAAGTATTGATTGTGTTACTTGTTATAAATATAAATATTTATAACAAGTAACACAATCTTTTACAGAGCATTTACATTCATACACTATAGTAGTCATCGCTAATTTAGACTTAATAACATTATTTTGACATGAAACAAAACGTTCTTCAGTTTTCCATTTTCTATATTATACATTTTTTGAGGAATTACATCAGAAATATAGTGTTTAATAATTTTTCGGATAGCAAACTCGTCCTGTTTATAATTATTGTCCATTTGATTGTAATAAAATGTGTTGATGCATTTCGTGTGATTTTTTAATACTGGTGTTATGCATTCTTAGTAAAAAATAAATTTATTAATCAAATATACTTGCGAAAATTATTGTTGACCGATTTTTCTATGTGTTTTAGTTTGCTCGAATATATTGTTTGAGAGAAGGAATTTAGATGAGATCTATTTAAGAAGTTCGTTATTACTGCTCTTTCATAAATTTCCGGGCATTGTCTTTTATAATTAAGATGACAAGATGATTTTTTTTACTATTATACAGATACGTGATAAATTCGTTGGTTTATATTAACATGAAGAAGTTATTTTCAAAATTTAATTTCGCATTTAGAGTTTCATCCATATGTTTTATCAAAACAAAAGGGCGTCAACATACTTGTATAAATGTCTGGTATATTTGGTTGTTTTATACATTTTGTTTTCGATGTAGAAACTGTAAAAATTTGAGAAAGTTGGCTTAATGGGTTTTCTATACGGATACCGTTCGTTTGGAGATAGATGATATCATTATAGTCATTAGTGAGCATATTATTATATTTGTTGTGTAGAGAACGTTTTTTAAAAATTTTGGCTAATAGAAAATATCTAATAGCTTTTGGATAGATTGTTAGAGTATTTCAATTTCAGTTTTTATGTTGGATGGAGTCATATCGAGGATGGAGGGGACAATTCAAGCAGATATTCAAGAATTCTATTTGATCATCAGTGAGTTATTGAGCGGACAAGTTTACGAAGTTACATTTATGTTTTGGTGCCCTATCTACAGGGAATGAACTCTTCCTTTGTTAATAAATACTAACTTGCGTGGCTTCCAGGGAGGCACAGTCGAAACGAAACATACCTATACCGTTCGGACGTACACTCTATTTGCTGACTACTAACACTCTTACTTGTATATATGTTCTGTTATCCTAATACACTGGTTGAACTTACCTTCTTCTTTCCGTGTCTTTCTTCCTGGCCCAAACAGGCTACAACAATTTGGCGACGAAAATTCGCCACAAATATTTACCATAAGGTAGCAGAAGTTTTCCTTTTCCCTTTTCTTTTTCAAATTTTCTTAATAATATTATGTTTTTAGTTTACTTATGACTGCGCGCAACAGAAACATGTGATCGACCCCAAATCCTTCAGTGATTCAAATGCCATGAATATTCAGGGTGGAATATGTAAATTGTCGCCATTTTATATTTTTAATATATATGCACATATTAATATATATATATGCGTATATATATTTAATATATACACGTTTGCATTGTTTGTGTTGATTTTGCCGAGAGCACAGATTAGTAGGGTCAGTGGAAAAAAAGAGCTATATGACGCAATTCACTCCATCAGAAATTTGAAAACGGTATGGTGTACCTACTGCTAAACTTTCGTGCTGGGATCTCCAATACTATTATTCCAGAGTGTATGTGTGTCAATCTCAAAATGGTGCAGAGGATTCGGAAATAGTTGTATGAGTCTAATGAAGACTAAGATGAGGTTATGAGTGATCATTTGTGATAGGGATGGTATACTTCCATTCATCTTTCTACAGGGTCAACACAAAGGCTTACATCATGTTCATTGAGGAGGTAATGCTGCCCTTGTGCAACATCCTGCCGCATGCTACACAACCAGGAGAACACAGTCAAGACCGTCAGACAATTTCAGCGAAGATGTTACACCTTATCTCTGTCTACCTACTTCCGCAGTCTGAAACCATCTTCATTATTATGTGTCCGGCGCAGATGGGCGAGAGACCAAAAGTACATGTTACACCAAGGATAAATTACAAGCAAGGATTATGGGAGTATTCACCAAATTAAGCAAGTAAACCGCCCCGATGAAATACAGGGGATTCTGGAGTCTGTGATTAAAGCCAATGGCGATTTTATTGAATAAAATGTATCCTTACTATTTTAAAATATTTTTGTATAATTTTGCGAAATTTATTTGTTAATATGAGATATCGATGTTATTTCTTTTGCGTCATCTCAACAAGAACTCATCCATCGCACCCTGACTTTTTTAAACTCTTTCTGGTTGTAATATTTTTAAATGAACAGTGCAAATTGACTACAGTAACATTCATACTGTGGTATCAATAGACTTTACACACCTGTCCAAACTTACGTATATATATATATATATATATATATATATTGTTACAACTTTAAAAGATGCAAAAATAAGATTACGAGAATATATAGGATGGGTAATTTTGTCACTGAATTACAACATTTAAGATTGTAGTGACCGCACAATAATCTTCTAATGAGTCAAATGCTCTTTAGAAATAGTTGTCCGAATGAAATTCAAACTTGGAGGATGCTTAAAAGAGTCAGGTACCGTTTTCTGGAGTGCAAAATCCGATAATTTTCAAACATCTTCAACGATGGCCTGAATTTATAACTTGCACCTGAGATCAAAGGGCAACCAGGTTCTTTATAGACGTTCGAATTTAAGAGAACTCTAGACAAAGAACAATCGTACATAACCATCATTAGAGTAAGTCCAATAACCATAACCATAATTAGAGTAAGATTTGATACCATAAATATAAGTACGGTAGGGTTAATAACCATAACCATAACCATAATAAATCGAATCATATATAGACTAGATATGAGAATAGAAATTTATATGAAAATAGAAAATTAAAATTTACAAATTTAATAGTGAAAATGATTTCCAAAAATGATCTAATTAAAAATTAAAGATTTAAAATTAAAAATTGAATGGAGAAAGCGATTCCCAAACAATGATATAAAAAATCAAAAATTAAAAATGTAAGACAAATTTCCTAAACGCAATATTACGATTAAACATGAAAACTTACACCGATTGTAAAGACTCTGCAAAAATAAAAATAAACAAAACAAATATCCGCACCAACTAATAAATTCCAACGGTCACAGACTGACTACATTATCTTGCTAACACCCATCAACAAACATTAACACTCTCCACAAAAAATTCCAACTGTCAACGAAATATCACAATATCAAAACACCCCAGCCAATACCCCTAACAAAACGAAACGAATAAAAATGAAATGGATTCCCAGTACCACATCGCCTGACGATGCAGAAACGGACGCGCGTTCGTAGCGATTATATATAGAGAAGTTATTTACATGTTCTAAAATATAACTTATAATATATATATATATATATATATATATATATATATATCATAGAGCACTCTAACTACTGGCGTATGATGCATCATACGCTAAAAGTCTGCCTCCTTCTATCGAGCGCCTATAACTAAGAAGAAGAATCGCCGAATGATGCCAATGCGGTTGGGATTCAATCATGGGTAAAAGCAATCGGATGTCTAATCGTAATGATGATATATATATATACATATATATATATATATATATATATATATATATATATATATATATCATATATATATATGATATATATATATATATATATCTTTTCTTTTCTGGTTGTTTGTTCCGTTAGAGGGTTTTTTTTTCTTTTTACTGGGAGGAACCGTATGTATTGTCGGTCCCACGCAGTTTTCTTTTTTTCCCCCTCTTTGCCCAAAGCTTTATAGCCGAGGGCAATAACGGATTTAGATTCTGCTGGTCATTCATAGTCTTAGAAAGTCCCTTCTATAAAATTTTGAGATTAGAATACACGCAGAGTCGGTTTAATAATTATTATTATTATTATTATTATTATTATTATTATTATTATTATTATTATTATATTATTATATGTGTATGTGTGTGTGTGTGTGTGTGTGTGTGTGTGTGTGTGTGTGTGTGCATATCAGTGTAATGCTGAATACGTGGGACGAGCCAGTCAGAGACTAGAGACCCGAATTACTCAACATGCAATATGTAAATAGATTTTTCTGTACTTTGCACAAGGCCCGCTCGACACACCATCAAACGTGTACTTGAAGCGATATTTATCAAGTTACTCCAACTGGAAACAAAAAAAGAATTTCATTTATTCTCTTTGTTTAGTTGGACGATTGTATTTTTTACCTTTTTGTAATATTTAATTCGTGAATCATTTTATAAATAAGCTGTTTCAATTTTTTTTCTAATTTTCTGTTTTTTTGGGGGTTTTTTCTGTGGAAAAGATGTCTTCGTGTTTTGTCAAAATTTTGCCAACGGCTCTTTCTAATGAAGTGTTAGCACGAAAAGAATCTTTATGACATGTAAAAAAAAATCTATATTTATCGGTTTCTCTGTGTGTGTGCGTGTGTGTTAGAGAAAGAGAGAGAGAGAGAGAGAAAGAGAGAGAGAAAATGGGAATAGAGTATTTGTAATGGATAAATACTTGTAAATACCTATATTATACAAGGGGATGCTTAATATTCTTGCTAACCAATATTCTTAATTTTTCCTAATTAAAATTTCTGCGGATAGCATCCTGGTTGAACCGTAAAACATTTCATCCCTATAATAAAAAGTTCAACATCTTGTCAAGTTAAAGTGTTGCTAAAGTTTTGCTAATAAACGCAAATATTTTGGATAAAGATTGATCCTTGGCTTAAATAGCTTTCTATGTTGCATTCACACTGGACTGCAGCGTAAATTCTGGAAAGGGCTATCACCGTGTACGTTGCTTTTTACCAAAGTAAATAATGAAATAATAGCCATTGTCTTATTATCATTCATCTGTTAGTTAAGTACTTTAAGTGATATACGCTTCAGCTATCATGAGGATTTTCTCGCAGTAGGTTGCCATTACTTTCTGTGGAAGATATAAAACCCAACCTGTCCTGATATTTAATTCATAGCTGGTGGGGGTAGATACGGATTAATACGCCTTCTAAAGTTATTTTCGCATAAGAGAAGGCAACAAATTCAAATGGAATTCGAAATCGGCTCTCCGATTTCTTCTTCGGAACCAATATCCACTACACCGCAATGCATATCTGTAAGCTATTTTATTTATTATTCTCAACAATAAATGCTACATTGACACGATCTATCTATCTATCTATCTATCTATCTATCTATCTATCTATCTATCTATCTATCTATCTATCTATTTTGAATAATCTATATGTTTAATTTGCTGTATATTTGTATGACCTCAACGAATGTTTTAGCTTTGTATTATTTATATGTAGATACGTTTAAAGGCAATTTTGTGTACAATGAAGATTTTTTGTTATTTTAATGTATAGATCATGATTGAATATAAAATGCTCATTCGACACTGTTTACAACCATGTTTAATCTGGTGAGATGGTACAGAGAAAACTCGGCAATAAATCAATTACTTTTACTCTAACCAAAGGGAAGGTGTATGAACGTGTCTGGAATCGCTTCGGAAATCTAAAAAAGAAAGTTCTACGTTAAAGAACGCTCTAAGAGATCTCAGAACTTTTACAAACGTTTGCTGGAAAATGCAACCCCCCAAAAAAAGTCAAGAAATTGCCGATTACCTCGAGGTGAATCAGTTTAATGTGAATCTTCAAGACTTCTAAAATAGCAAATGACTTCGCCTTAGAACTTTCCGAAAAGACGATCGGTTAGTGTTCAACTATTTTATTTTCGATCCTGGCGCCATTGAAATATATTTTAGATAATATAGTAAACACGAAATGAATTAATAAGAAGATTCAGAAATTAATAATATCCGACTCATATCCAGACTCGACGGCAGCGTATCAACTTGAAAGAAGTCGGTATTGGTAGAGCTTCTCGTTTTCGTTTTGTCAGATTTAAAGGAAATCATTTCTTTCTAATTCTTGAAGCATAGAGAAAATTATCACTGCGGAAAACAACATTAACAATCTGTTCCTTCGAATGATGTATTAGCAAAGATAGTATTTTTCATAGTATATCCTAAAGCAAGAAACTTAACCATTTCATCCATGCTCGTTCTTTGATATATTTTTTGCAGATTACAACCCTACTTCTTCGAAATTGTACAGGTAGTTTTCTTGTTCATTTTAGTAATGCTTACTTAATACAATTCCCAAGAGCCACGCCATGTAAAGGGTAAGAAACTATGTTGTTATGTGAAAGGTACGTGTGGAAGCAAACAGAGTTAGCAGCTCGAATTGAGGAATCGGAGAATTCCAGTCAAATTCATTAAATTTGCTGACGAGTTAATACTCTTGGAAAGATATGAAACCATTTCTTTTCTCCTCGTATATGAGTAAATAGCAGGAGAGACACGGTTCTATAAACATGTTTGGCAACCAGTCTACTGCAATAACGAGGAGCAAGATACTGCGAAAACCTTCAAACCACATGCAGTTGGGGACTGCTTGTGGAGCCAAACAAATCTCACAAAAACATGTCTAGGAAAGAAGCCGGAGAAACTCGCCCAGGGTGAATACCATCGCTAGTACGTATACAAATAAAAGGTAAGATGATCACTTTATAAGAATATGATGAGTGGCTAACAATGATTCGTCTGTAATAAATGGGTTGTAGGATAGAATGTAATTCGTCACCCTATCGAGAATAAAACGTGCAAGTTAGGCTACTCCAGCTCAGATAGAGCGACAGTACTCCATTTTCTATCTAATATAGATCTTTTTAAGACAGAGAATAGGAGGCGAAATCACTTACTTACTGGAATGGTACAAAGAGCCAAACTTTTGTTTCAGCAGCGTTAGTTGTGGATTTATATACTAGTTTCGGTTAAGGTCTGAGGTGAACGTAACACCCAATAGTGTCTCAAGGCATAGATTCCTTTTTTTATTGATAGACAGAAATTCAAATTCTGCATGGTAATGATGCAAAGTTACTCATTTTTTGCTTGAACTATGTAATTTGTAAATAAATGTTTATAATATAATAACAAAATAAATATTATACAGAACTATCGGTTGAATTAAAAAAAAACAGCTGAATGGATATTTTTCTTTGTATATATACTAGATCTTGCAGATAAATTAATACCATATTTAAAGATGCATAAAAAGTTTATAAATACTAAAATAATGTTAGTCTTCTTCTTCATGTGCCGTGTCTCTTCAGGACGTAGACGATCATGAACTTACTCATGGACATGTTTCTTGTCACTCACAATATTTTTATTCTTAAGATCTCCCCCAAACCCGATCCGCCATCCATTTGTTAAAGTCTATCAAATATGTCTTACGCTACTTTCCCCTGTCTCTCTTTCATTCAATCCTTCCTGTGAATATTAGATTCTCTAGGCTCTCCTTTCTCATTTCGTGTCCCAGGAATCTCATCTGTCTCTTCCTGATATAAAGTATGAGTTTTATTCTCGTTTATACCCTCTCCAACACCTCACTGTTGTATACGTGTTCAGGCCATGTTATACTCAGCATCCTTCTGTAGAACAACATTTCCGCTGCCTCGAGCCTCTTCTTCATATTTGAAAAAAATTGTCCAGCATTCACCGTCATATAAAAAGACATACATCTCGTAGCATTTCAGCACACTTTTCTATGTTTCAAATGACATTTCCTGTCTCTCAGTAATCTGGCTAGCTTTTGAAATGAGGCTTTGGTCATGCCAATATGTTTTCAAATTTCAGCGTCGCACTTTCCATCCTCTGTCAGAACGCTTACCAGGAATTTGAATTTATTAACTTTTAGTTGGCATTTCATGGTTTCTTTTTGCTGATAACCATACATTCAGTTTTCTTGAAGTTTCTGCTCAGTCCTTTCTTCTCGCTTTCACTTGCCACCATTCATAGAGGGTTTTGCATGTTTTCCAAGTCTGATATCAGCACATTGTCATCGGTGAATCTTACCTTGTTGAGATTGTTGCCACTAATGATGAATCCTGTTAAGGATTTTATTTAACTTGTTTAATTGTTTCGCTGTACTTGTTGAAATGATCCATTGAGAAAAATGCAATATTAGTACAAACCATTTAGCACTCAATATGGCCGCTCTTTTGGGCAATTAGTGCCGGCACACGAGTACAAAAAATTCCTGAAGCTGTAACAAATTCCGACCTTTAGATCTTGCATGTCGCATATATGATGCAGATTTTCAAAGTGTTAACACCTGCGTGTGGTGAAACGTTAGTTATTGCTTGAAGTACGTCCTAGACAAAATAATCAAGAAGGGTAAAATCTGTGCTATCACTGGAACTAATCTTGGTGATCACAAAAAATGGTACCTTCTCAGCAAGAAAAGTCTCTCTTACTTGTGAGCCATTAACGGTGCAGATTCCTAGAAAAGTATACATTGTCAAGCCCTCACTTCTGCTCCATTCAAAGTAGCAGAGAGTTCTTTAAGGTGTCCAGATAGTTCTTTGTGCCGATCTAACTAGACTCAATAAAGTGTGGATCCATGACACTTCCATCCCTCGCCGCGACAACAAAGACCATAACAGAAGCAGGATTCTTACACAAGATGTCATACAACCCTTCTAACTTAAAGAGAAGGGTTGTATGCAATCATCTAAGAGTTCTACAATGAATATCACCGTTCACAGTAAACTTTTTTTCGTCAACAAACCCGGGAACTTTTCTTGTAATTTTATGCTTGGTGAATGAAAGAAGATTTTAGTATCCCTCGGATCTGATTGTCTTCGCCTTGGCTGTTAAGATGTGACGGCATCGTCGAACATAGCTAGTCATGCCAAGGTTCTTGTTCACAGCACTGGATACCGTGAAAACGGACACATTGCGTTTCTGTGAAAACGTTGTCATGGATCGGGATGAGATGTCTTATATTGAGCGTGTAAGGCCAGCGGGAAACCTTGGATTCCACTTATAGTCAGGGTGGTTCTTTCATTCTTTTCTGCAAATATTGTTCTCATCTTCACATTGTCTAAACACGCGATAAATTGTTGATTTGAAAATTTTGTCAACATAACAATTTAGCAGTGTGCACGATGCCTGCAAAAAACATTCTTGACATTCTTCTGTTAAAATGGTTAAATATTTAGACAAGCAGGTTTCTTTCAGAGAATAATTTGTTAAACCTACAAAATCATCTCCCTCAAATAAGTATTACTTTATGTGCAAAACCTCTCACTGTCTCTCTCTATTTCTCTCTTTCTCTCTCTCTCTCTCTCTCTCTCTCTATATATATATATATATATATATATATATAAGTTAAGATTAAATATACATAAAATATGGAAGGGATTCCGACAAAGAAATAAGAAAAGAAAAATTCAAGAAATGATGCTCCATTTGTAAACATTCCCTTTCTTTATTTTATCATATAATATATATATATATATATATATATATATATATATATATATATATATTTACCTCTGTCTGTATGTGTGCGTACCTACGTGCAAACACACATGTATATATATATATTTATTGATATCTATCCCTTCATATATATATATATATATATATATATATATATATATATATACTGAAAATCAGAGATAAAGATTTATTTGAATTTTCTCAAATAATTTTATAATCACAAAATATAATTATTAATAATTAAATAAGGGTTATACAGCTGACATTTAATGAATTAACACTAAAGATTAATGTTTTGTCTAATAAAATCAATTTTAATTTTCTCCAAGAATCTCTTTTGATTTTTTATTGATCAATTTATATGATGACAACATTATTTCTTTTAAGAACAAACTTTTGGTATTCTTTGACCGACAAGGCTGTTGCTATTGCCCTTTGGAATTTATAAAATCACTCTCTTAAAAATATCACTAAACTTTTCTGGAGACATAATTAACATTAATAAAGACAGAAGTTTAAGGAATCTCTAAAAAAATTTTTTATTTTAAACTTCCATCAAAACTGATTTGTAGAAAGCTGATCTTATTCATGAATTTTATTTTGTGATCAACTCAGATTCTCAGAGTTTGGAGATCATGGAGAACATGCTTAATTCGTGATTCATTAAATTCTGACTGTTTCTTGTTGTTTAAAAGAACAAATCTTAATAACTTACTATGTCCTAAGAATCAATAGATGGCTATATTTGTCTAAATGGGATCTTTCCTTATTGTTTAAAAAAGCGTCTTTACACTTTATTTATTAAGGTTTTTACAACTTCTTTAAAAGGGAATATCTGTGTACGTTGATTTGTATTCATAATAATTTCCTAACGGCAATTTTAGTATATATATAAAAAATTATATTTACTTAATGTTTCATTTACACGAGTAAACATGAAAGAGACTGATATAAATAATGACGAAGTATACTTTGGACGAAATACATATATTTTGCTTTGATAACCTAAGATTTTTTTGCAGCAAAACATTCATAAAGTGTTTTTTTTCGAACGTTTTTGATATTCACAGAGAGTTTTAAAATATAGCCCAGCAAGTATTCAATATTATTACAATCAGTAGAGGTATATATTTCTTTTCTACCTGTTATACACTTTCGATCAAGTCATCGGTTGCATTAGCATTATCAACGTCTGCACCATAATAATATAATACAAATCATCCATCATTAAGGTAGTTTAAAAATAGGACAAGACTAACACGTTTACATAGTAATTTGTTTGCCTTATAAATTTCCAATTTAATGTTACGTGTAACTGAGAGAGTTATTCTACAAAATAATTGACACTACGGAAAGATAGTGTTAATGGAATTTAATTCCTCCATCAGACTTTTACATTTCTAAGGAACATATTAAGGAAATGGGACTTAGAAAATTTTACCCTCGCAGAAAATATCAAAGGCAATATGGACAAAAAAAAAGCATCGCTTAACATACCTAACGTAAATAACTTTATTAATAAGGATTAGGCAAATACTACATTTATTAAAAACTGGATAGGAAAGGAAAGTTTGAATAATGGATACTTAGCAGAAGAAAAAAAGCGATATTTTTAAAAATTAGGTAGTGCTATTTTGAATAGATTGTAAATATACGTAAATAATCTTATATCCTTGAGTAACACAGACATGTTACTATATAGATAGATAGATAGATAGATAGATAGATAGATAGATAGATAGATAGATAGATATACACGTACGTACAAGCACATATATAAATATATTACTGAAGTTAATAAAAATAGTTCAAGATGACATATAATTGAACTATAAATTGTATATTTATAAATCTACAAAATATTCTACATTTTGATGATTGCATAGTGCATACACTGAGTTTTACTATAGACAAAAGATAATATATATATATATATATTTTTGGCAAACTCTTTAAGATTGAACGAAAGACTCAAGGCAGCAGAAATGTGGTCCTACAGAAGAATGCCCCGAATACCATGGACCGAGCACGTTAGCAACATTGAAGTGTTGGGAAGGATGAAAACAAGTAGAAAACTTAACATCAGGAAAAGACTGCTGAGGTACCTGGGACACGTAATAAGAAAAGAAACCCTGGAGATACTAATACTAACAGCACGGATAGAAGGAAAGTGAGGCATGGGAAGGCAGCGCAAAACATGTAATCGATTTAAGCAAATGGATTGCGAATCGGAGTTTGGAAGAGATACCAAGAAGAAATATATTAAGAGCTGTAAGAGACAGGCGCAAGTAGCGTCCATTATTACCTACGTCCTGAAGGGAAACGGCACATGAATAACAAGTAATCTCCAGATTATAAATTCTATACCTTTAACTGATCTAACTAATGCATTAAAATTGTTGATCTGACAGAGAATCCGAAAGTCATTATAATACTTGATTTTGCTAAGTTTGCTTAGCATTTTTCATATCCTTCCTCCATATAAATCGCAAGCTGTTGCTAACGTTTCACTAAATCAGTAACATATAGACAAGAGCAATATTTACAATGTTTTTTTTTTGTGAAAATTCACTCGTTTAATAGCATTACATGTTTTCTCGTTTGTTTTGAGACACATGGCCTACGATAACTCCTAGCGGGTTGCAGAAAAGTGAAAGTGATTTTGAGAGCTATGAATAAATTTGCCATAGCAAAGATATGGAAGAAAACAAGTTGTTCTCGCCATCATAATTTATAGATTTTGAATTAAAATGTTTTTTCGTTATTAAAGTTTAAGGAACATTTTTCAGCAGTAATGTTAGCATTTTGGTTTAATGGATTTATTATCTCTATGGACTGCTGTAACAATATGAGACCAACTTCCGTAGTAATTAGTTCATATGTGAAGAAATGCATCTATTTAATCAGATCACACTAAGATTTCTAATGATACCCAAATACGCACAATATACCAGTACAGAAACAACTGAACCGATTTCATTACCATTATTTTTCTTTTTACTGGTAAGGAATGTTGCTAGTCATACAGCAAAATCAAACCAAGACTTGTAAAATAGTAGAGGATTTTCTTGTAGGACCAATGCATTGATAACAATGACATTACATTTTGTAGACGGGGGTTCCCTCGATGGAATCAACGGTAGAATGTTCGCGATGAATACCAGCCTTAACATCTAATAACAGCAGATGTGACTTGACTGGAGAGATATATACTCAAGAAATGCTCGATATTAATCAATATATTTCTGGTTTTCATCCCAATTATATGGATGGGTAGTTGTCCGGTACTCCGATGCGCAACATACTTACTCGCAGAACTTGCTGTGAGCTTGTAATAAAAAAACAACAGATTTGTTAAATTCAGTTCCAGTATTCAATTTGCAACTTTGTTTTGGTTTAGTTTGATTGAATTAAATCCCTAACTTTTATAAATGCAAATATTCTGTGGCCAGGTATTTGTGTGTGATTCTAGTACATTTTTCTTGACGACAGTATTACTGATATTCTATGATAACTTGGGAAAAACACATTGGCAAGGAATATTAGAGATATAGTCCTTGATTTAGAAGTTTCTTTTCAATAATAAAACATTTTTAGGAGGGAGCACTGGATTTTGTTTCAGATATCAAGTGATGAGAAGGCGACTGTTACAAAGAGTCGGCCTTATCTTGAATCATCTTTTCTCACAGCCAAACTGGCTTCCTCTATACGTAGCATGGCAGAAAATTTTGAATCTATTGACCAATCAGGAATAAGTGTCTACGTCACACAGAATCGTTAAATCAATTCTCCATTGCCAGCGGCAGAGGCGGCGGCGGTCATATTTTTTGAAAGACAGAATTTACCGTTTTTACTCTTTGACGACATTTTGAGAAGCAACAGATCAAATGAAAAGTTTTTTGGTTTTTTTTCTGCCAATATTGGTCAGTTGATTTTTATTTTATTTATATATTTATTTATTTATTGCATTGCTCTACTCTTTTTTGTTCGTATTTTGATGCTGATCTCTGCTTATCTATTCAACCGACATGACGTCATTCACGTGTTTTCACAATTTTTATGATGGTATCGACAAAATCTGTCTATCGATTGGCATGTTTTGAGAGGATTCTTTTTGGTAAAATCAATGTACTTTCCGTGTTTATTTACTGTAGATGAGTTATTGCTTGTGTCTGTATGGATCTTTCAAGTTTCATTGAAAGCCTCGATATATAAATACTATTATATATTCTAAGTAGTACGCTAGCGTCTTTATCATCAATATATATATATATATATATATATATATATATATATATGAGTGTGCATATGTGTGTATATATATATATGTGTGTGTGTGTGTTTGTGTGTGTGTGTATATATATATATATACAAGTGTATGCATATCTATATATATATATAAGTGTGTGTTTATATATATATATATGTTTGTGTGTGTGTGGGTATATATATATATATATATATATATATATATATATATATATATATATATATGTCTATATATCTGAGATGAGGTAGTATTTAAACTATTTACACTTTTATTGTACTCATCTTTGTTGCCATTTGTACGACGTTTAGGGCGGTGTACACCCCGGCCTTCTTCAGGTGCCAAGAATTTTGAACCGAACCCTTTATTACAATCACTGGGGTATATCATTCTCATTCCTCACTTAAAGCTTCATTTGGCAGTCATGAGTTATCTCCCACTAACCCTCTAAGTTACTGCTGTAGACTGGCATTGAACTCTTTGGGTCAAGTCACAGGTACTAACCAACGTCTATAACCAATATATCGTAAATAGTAATGCATATGAATATAGACTTAATTTACCCTATATCCATACGTAAAAGTCCCCAATAAAATATACATATTATTTCTAAATATAAACGTGAAACTTGAAGGTAACTATAAATATTGAACTGAAGATTGCATTGAAGAAATACCCAGAATAGCCTGATGATGACGTTGTTGTATGAGAGAAACTGTCGCCGCTTGGTTTTGACTTTAGTGTCTATTTTTCTTTTAAATGTATTTTAAATTGGATGTTCATTGTTCAAGTAGACATTTCAATAAAAACCCTACAAAGATACATCTAACATTATCATAGATTTAGTCCAGCTGGTTGTAATGAAAATTACCAGTGATTTTTTTTTATCTCTCGTTCATATAGAACAGAAGATTCTTCTAAAATTCTAATTTTTACATCTTATTATGTTTTGATTTATATATAATAATAATATACTATGTAACATATAATAATATACAATAATTATTTTAGTCTTATTATCATTATTGTTGTTTTTTGTTTTCATCGTCTTACTATTACACAGAAACACACACAAACACACGCACACCCACACATGCACACACGCATATATACACTCATCGTCAAAAATAACAAATGATCTGCAAGATTTAAACTACATAAAACAAGTATTATTGACGAATTAACACATACTTTCAAGAACTGTCCTCTTTAGCAATCAAGATTCGTAAATAATTATATTAGATATGCAACAACTTGTTTGACAAGAAAACTCACGTTTCATTTCTCAGAAGATTGTTCAATTCGATAATATTTAAACACACATCGAAACCTATAAAACTGAATCTGTAAAATATTCATTAATAATATATATAATATCGCCAACTAACAGAAAAGGCTAAAAATATTGAAAGAATTATTAATAAAAACAACACTTAGTAATATCTACAATGAGCAAAGCAACAATGTACTAACCGTGTTCGAAATTTAAAACATGCACATGATTCCACACACAGACATAAACACTATGCATACTCAGTTACACGTAAATTTATATTCATCCTTGATAATGCTTGAAAGTATATTCAAAAGCGCACGGAATAATAGAACAATTCGACAATTTTTATATAATTTATGTTCTGAAAAGAGAAAATATATGAAAAATTTAAAGAAAAAAAAATAAATAATTTTATATTGTCTGTCATAATAAAGTAACCTCTATAAAAGTGAAGTTGCTCCCCAAATACACAATAGATAGATAGATAGATAGAGAGAGAGAGAGAGAGAGAGAGAGAGAGAGAGAGAGCTTGAGTGAAATTCACCGAATGAATTCTACAGTCGAAATCATACAATATATATTGTGATAATTATGTCATGTGTCAGATGCTAAGACAATGCAGGGGATAGCGATCGATAGTTTTTCAATGCAAACAAATTCCCTAAGATGAAAAAAAAATGCAATACGAATAGATTTAAGTAGCTGCACAGAGGTAGATAAGGGCTGGATAAAAATAAGTCGTCTTCCAAAGTATTTTCAACTTTAATAGTAATGCAATCCCGAGAGAAATAGATGTCCTCTTACAATGATTTCTTTCCGGTCTCAATCTTGATATACATTTGAAAGTGTCTTACTTTTGTTGGTATTCACGATCACGATAACAAGAGGTACTACTTGTACTACAGCCGCAGTAGAAGCGATGTCTCTTGTGCAAGATAGCATGGGGTGCCCTATCAAGCGTTAAGTCTAAAAATATGGTGTCTTAACGAGGGTACGATTATTTATCTTGACTGGTGGTAGTTCGAGGTCTGATCGGCGAATTGGATTAGGATAATGAATAAGTTCACGCTGCTATTTTTTCATAAAAATAATGTTTTATTTACAAAACTTAATAACAACGATGGCAATGAGAGGATTGTCAATCGCTAGCAACTAATCTTCCCATCCTTTTGTCGACATTTTTGAAAAACGACACGTCTTTGAGATTAGTCACAATTCGACCCATTTTTTAACATGTTCATAAGAATGAAATTACTGCTCCGTGATCGGGAAGAAATGATGATCGACTAATGTCTGATGAATACGGTAGGTGGGTGTAAGACATCTCATGTAAGCGTTGCAATGTAGGTTTTCCCCAGTTTTGCAACATTGGGCGAGCATTGTCATGTTTCAAAATCACTTTGTCGTGTTTCTGCTCTGAGGGCGACCGTTTTTATTCCAATGTTCAACTGAAACGCATTCATTTTAGTCAATAGCAATTTCCCGTGAAGGTTTCTATCGGTTTGATTAGCTTATAATAAAATCCACCCAGCTGATCGCACTAAATACAGAAAAGAAGCTTCAAACCAAAGATGTTCGGTTTTGCCGCCGATGTTCACGCTTTGTTAGATTTACCCTACGATCTTCTACACTCAGGGTTATTTTAGTGTATCCACTTTTCATCACCAGTCCTGATACAATTCAAAATTCTTTCGTTTTTCGCCTTTAAAGCAGCTGTTCACACGACAAGACGCCGTTTGCAGTCTCTTGGTTTCAACTCGTACGGCATTCAATGTCTTTGCTTTTGAACCATTTCTAAGGCTTTCAAACGTTTCGAAACTGTTAGGTGATCAACTTTTTATGATTCTACAAGTTCAGCGTGCACCTGAAATGAGTCTTGATGAAGTAATGTCTCAAAATTTTCGTCTTCAAACTTTATGGGTGCACCAGAGTGTTTTTTTTTATTTTCAACATTAATATCATTATTTTTGAAGCGTCTAAACCAATTTCTGCATGTTGTTTCCGACAGAGCATGGTGACCATAACTCTCAAAAGAGTTCTCTGCGCTTAGGCTGCAGATGTCTTAAATATAGTAGTGCAGTAAAATATACCGCAAATACACTTTCTTTGGCAGAATGATATGAAAACAAGTTTGTTTACACGTCGGCGAAATGGCATACTCTGAATTTCAAGCTTGCTTATAGTACTTCTTTATAGATGCGTTACCATCTTAAACTACAGGCATGAAGTTCTAGTAACGCAATCTACTGGAAAGCGGCGAGAACTTATTTAAGGTTCTAGTATTAGTTTTACAGTCATTAGGTGGGCGGAAACAGTTATGTCTTCTATAAATTTATTTTGTAGGTAGAAGGCATTTTTGTCACGTTTTTTCTCATGCATTAAACAGACATATATATATATATATATATACATATATATATATATATATATATATATATATATATGGATGGATGGATGGATGGATGTATGCATGTGTGTATTTGTAAATCATTTGCACATACGATACGCACACATATACGTTTTATGAGAGGACGAAACGATTCGGCTCGGAATATTTTTTTCTTTTGTCTCTTTATATATATGTGCGTGTTTTTGTGAATTTGTGTGCATGTGTGTGTAAGTGTGACTGCGTTTGTGTGTATGCGTGACCGTGCGTATGTGCATGTATCGATATTGATTTCATGATGGTTAACCAAACTTAAGCTTACAGAGCAGATATTAATATCAGACATTCATAAGATGATGATCATCATCATGATAATGTTTATGTATGTAGAGGGTGGCATGTGTACGGGAATTGATTTTTTTTATATTTTAGTTCCTTCTTTTCTTGAGCTGACAACAATCTCTGTCCATGTATTTTTTTTACTATTAAACCTTTTTATATATATTTTTGTTCTTCAAAAGTAGCATTATTCTTGATTATACTGTGAGAATCAATTTCGTATATTGCGTTTGAGCTGAACAAAGAGAGGTGTAGTGTCATTCATTTAATCGATTGTCTCTACAAAATAAATATCCGTGAAAAAATATGCCATTACATATATTAAAAAAGAAGCATCTTTTTAGAACGCAAAATAAAAAAAACTGAAGAATCTGATTTCATGTATCTCCTCAACAACTTAAGCAAAATACGAATAATATATATATGATAAATATACAGAAATATAAATTGAAAATAGATGCAATTGAAAATGTATTTAGCAGCATTTCATATTTCTTTTGCTGAGCAATCTGACGGTTTTCAGTGAAACTGTAAATAGGGATTGTAATCACTTGTCATTAAATTAATCGATTTGAAAAGAAAGTTTCTTTAGCAACATATTCACATTTATTTCATTGTTAAAGAATGCTTCTACGCTGGGTATGTTGTTAACATGAATAAGTTGAAGTAAAAAAAACAAGCCTTAATATCATTTAATGTAAAACGCCGGAATCTCTTTGAGAAAAAGTATATAAGTTTTAATCTCTTCAGAATTTTAAGCCCTTTCTTCAACTGTCATAAGCTTTTATGGATTGAAGTAAGATATCTCTTGGACAGAAGAAAAAATTATTTGACCCTTTATTTCTTTCACTTGAGACCACTAATAATAATAATAATAATAATAACTACTTTTTAACATGTAAAAATTTCACAGTACCTATTTAAAAACTCTGATGAATTATTAAGTTAATGATTTGCGACAATATAATATATTTAGAAATTCCCCTCTCGCATCGTTGAATATTCAACAATGAATAACTTTAGCAAAACAATGCAAAAACATACTTAAAATATAAATGCAGGTTCTTATTTTAAGAAGTGGATACAAATTAAAATATTTGTAATCGACAACTATTTCTATTTTATTTAAAAACACTGTTTCTTCCATTTTTTCATTCATTCTTTTCTCAAAGAAACAAGCAATATGTCATCCTCTCATTTCACGTGATTAAAATGGAACAGTCATTTATTTACGAAGTACTGACGGAGGCGTAACGGTCGGGCAAACTAACAAAGGGAAAGAAAAGCGCATAATAACAATAATAATTATTATTTTATTACTATTGATGCTTTAATACAAATATATGAAATCCAGTGTATCCTTTATAGTAACTAATCTGAAAGTATTATTCCAAGCAGATGCATGATAGAGAAATAGGCGCAATATAATAACCCCTTCTGTTAAATGCAGAAAGGGCCAGATCAGAAATGATTCGGATCAGGTCATGCAACCGACCCAGGCTGCCACCTACTTAGCGTGTTCAAATGTAGTACTCTTTTAATTGTAGTCGTCATGGCTGAATCATCATTTAAACTTACAAAAAGCAACCTTCATCATATGTACCCTTTTAACTCCCGGTCATGAACAGGGATGTACAGTGTGTCACTCATTAAGAGTTATGTCAAACTGATGAATATTAGGAAATTGAAACACATCAGAGTGCTACTGAATGAGACATGACCAATCTTTCATCTAAATCTAAAAATACAAAATATACACACAACAGCCCAGGCGATGAAGATCAGTGTAAGACACGTTTGGGATAACCTAAGCACAATTTACTATTATTCTTTTTTATCATCATCATCATCATTGTTGTTGTTGTTCTTCTTCTTCTTCTTCTTATTATTATTATTATTATTATTATTATTATTATTATTATTATTATTATTATTTACTTTGATTTCTCTTGTATCCAACGAGAATCCTAATGTCAGAAATAGCATTTTGTACTGATCATTTTTGTAAAACAAAAATAACCTCCCACACAGTTTGCATATTTTTTATAATCATATCCCCCATGCAAGCTAGTCTATTGCGCAGAGAAAGAACATTTTCAAGAACACCCATAGAATGTGCAAGAACTATCATTTCAGTAAGAAAACACGTTCTTTTTTGTGATTTAATTCATGTATTTAAGTCTTGGCGTTTAGTTTGTCTTTTCTGGGTTAATTTTAAAATCCCATAAACTTATTACACGTCCTACATCTGCAACCATGTTTGAATGATGTTCATACTAGTTTTTTGTATTTTCCTTCCCTTAAATTCTACATATATTCTAGTGCCCATTTTATAATACTTAGTATTATATTCAGATGGTGCTAACAACGCGCAACCTGATAGAAGATATTGAATTTTTCCTGGATATGCTATCACGGAATCCGCATTTTTTCAGTATGCATGTTTCAAATTTTTAGTTAGCAAGCATTAGTTCCACATAGCAAGAATAAAACTTTGGGATTCATTATTTAACCCTGCATTAGGTAAGTACTAATGAACGTAGGGTTTGTCTACATCAGTTTCTTTGACAAAGTATTAACCATGAAGCGGCTTATAGTGCCATCGTTTTTGCATTTGCTTTTGCTTTATTTTAATGTCTTTTGCTGCAACACATCTTCACTCAACTGAAATTCCTTTATGAATTGGCGATAATCTTTATTACAGAAGATTTTTTTTATTTCTTTCATGTTCTTTGACAAATCTTGTAGGTATCGTGAAGACCGATTGTTGGGGTTTTCTAAAATAGTTCTAGTTGAAGTAATCCTCTGCCTCCTTCGAATCTTTACGCATAAAAACGATAAATATAACTTTATGTTGATGAATGCAGTTGCGAGACTGAGGCTCTTACATTTTGACATCCTATCGCTTAATATCAGATATGGTTCAGTTAGAGATGTTAAAACTACATTGCACCACTCTGAGAGTCATAGCATTTATAGCAGATATTCTCATTTGTGAAGAGAATATTTTTCTGTATTAAAAACCAGACATTGACACCTGTATTATTATTTTCTTAATTTTCCTTTGATATGGAGTAAGCTGTATTTCATCTTCTTCACTAACTTTTCAGTTTTTATAGTTTTCTTCATCTTCCAGTTTTGTAATTTTTGTTACAAATCTACACCTATTAAATGTGTTTCTTTAAACCTCTCTTACTTTAATTTTACTTTTTCATATTTATCTAATCTGAAATGCATACCGGTGTCATCACTAAAACATTTTACAGTATTGAGAAGATCCTCCAACTCCTTGTAGTTTTGGCAAAGAGTTTAATATCATCTATTTAGAGCAGGGTATTAAGCAATTACTGTTTAATTTGTATTACTGTTTAGTACATGCAAAATGGGGAATAAGGACAGATAGAGCAGAAGAGTCAAAAGAGAATCTCATTGAAATATTCTTCTTCGGATATCCAAACAGTTGTAAGCGAAACATTAGTGTGATCTCGGTATAATATGATTTCCACAGTGTCCTGCTTATTTAAAGAAATTTACTCTAACCGAAGAGACTTTGCATATTTCCGAAGCCTTAGTGATCTAAACGTGTAGCACTTTATCAAAGGGTTTATGATAATTTATATAAACTGTACTTATCTTTCTACCTTTTATCCTGCAATTTTCTAGAGTTATTTTATTTATTAATTTTATTTATTAGTACTAGTTGAAATTTGCAACCATATGAACGTCTTGAACATCCATTTTTATCTGAGGAATAATGTTGTTTTCATTGACAGAAGAGTAAATACAGTTCTTCATGACAGACGTGATCAATTTTTGCGATTTTGTTGGTTCATCTTTTTCACAAGTTTTTTGTTAGGAGATACGTAACATCTTCAGTGATGCTTTCAGAAATATCATTTGGGTTATTAATTAATATTATTAATGTTTACACAAGAGTTTTATGCATTAAGGATAAAAGAGACCAAATTTGGGTACGTTGTCATGAGTTTCCAATATGGAGGATTTTTTAAGAGCTTGATAACATTATTTTTGGTTCCTTTTTGCCATTCCTGCACAGGTTTATTATTCGTTATTTCTTCTCAAGAGTCTGTATTAGGATTATATTCCACTTGCTTGCTTCAAATAGTCTCAAAAATCTAATTCAATTGATGGTGGTTTTCTGATGCCTATAATAAATTATTTTCCTAATTTTTCTGTAACATCTTGAGATCCGTTTAAAATATATTATCTTTTTAATAGAGCCTACAACACGTTTGATATGTTGTTCTCTGTGTATTTATTTACATTTTCTGTATAAGTATTTCCTTGCTTGATGGAATGTAAATTGCTTCTTTAATTTCATATTCCTTCTTCATATCCCTGTTCTTAAAACATGAAATAACTGAATTCTAATTGTGTATCGATCGCCAACGTATAATTTTATAATTTTTCGATTTAATTTTGCCTTCTAAATGTTTTTGTTTGTTTTTCGTTTAACCCTTTATTTGTTTGATATTACGTTTTTTATTAGCTGTCAAAGCTGTTGCATATTGATATTTGTTTTGACTTACATAATTCTTAAGTTTTTGAGTTAACTGTCCGGTAACAATGTTTGTAATGCAGCGTTATAGGTTTGCAAAATATGTTTATTGGACTTTGTCATATGAATTTTTCATAGATGATCTTTTTCTGATATCTATGTGCGCGTTACTTAACTAATTGTTTTTCGGTACAGTGCTTTCAATGAATTCTACTCTAGCGTTGTTTGGATTCATCTTCATCAGTGACACAACCTGAATCAGTGAAATTGATTAGGCAGCTATATTCTCTGATCTATTTGCCGAAAGACCAATATTTCGTATCTCACTTATTTTAGTTAGTGTCTCATCTTCTGTCATATTATTTTCACGCTTGCCTTATATTTGTCTTGGTTATGTTTTTCTTGTTCATTGACATAGATTATCATCCAATTTTCTTCTTTTGCTTTATCTTCTCATTTTTATTATTATTTTTTTATACTCTTGAGTGGTTTTTCTCGTTTACAACCCGATAACTTGCAGTATGTATGTCCTCTCGTAAGTTGTATAACCTCAGAAACTGGTAGCCTTTAGCATAACATTTCAAGTGACATTTTATTTTTTATTTTTCAAAGTCATGATTCCTGTTCTAGTAACCTCCAGAATGTATTTTTATGGATGTTTGAATATTACAAAATCTTAAATCGATCGTTTTCGCTGGCTATTGTCAGTGTAATTTCTCGCCAACTACACCTTAATTTAGCTCCAATGTTGATGAGTGGCCACTTTATCATAATGGACTTTTATCCTTCTTTGGAAGCATTCCACAAATACTAATAATGTGGGTGGCTTAATAATAATAATTGTTATTAGTAGTAGTAGTAGGATGAGTATTATTATTGCAGTCCCTGCAGACTGTAATGTATATTTCAAGATCTACAAAAAAAGCTGTCAACATGCAAGAACCTTGACATCGAAATGTCAAAAATATTGTACATGAGGACACCAACAATTCCACTTGTCGTTGGAGGTCATGGGTTGATTTAAAAATAATCTGATAAATTCCTGGTAGCCTATGCCTTAAAGAACTAAATAAATATACTCACAAATACAGCTCACACTTTACAAAGTGTTTTATCTATGTCACGTGTGTGGTTTTAGGTCATTTTTCTCTCAAAATATACACATTGGAAAATTCCTATGATGCAAATTCTGACCATATGTTTCTGATTATGACCAGGAATGCAATGAGTATACCCTAAAAATCAAAAGAAATATTTTTAGAAAACATAGTAAAGGTATATACTCGCGTAACAGTTGACTTTTGAAGACTTGAATTTGAAGTTAATAGTCATATCATATGCGAGATATAAAATTAACGTCCGTAATGAGTAGTACATAAATTAATTTTTCATCTCGTATATGACGTGACCTCACTTAAAATTAGCTTCAAATTAGATTTTTCAAAAGTCGCATGATACTAGATTATATAAGGAAAATATTATTATTATTATTATTATTATTATTCAATTTTTATATCCAGTACAATAACGGGTGGTTTCACTTTTTACCTGGGTGAATTCCAGTTTATTTCAAGACTTTTAAAGTTCCATCGTTAGTTACGTATAACAATTTACAACAAAAATTAATTAACAGAACGAAATTGCAATACTCGAATGGTGTTCCGATTTCTCAACCTGTCTTCATGAGTAGTGTCATCATGATGAACCCGGTTCTTCGCCAGATTTCCAATATCTCTTCCAGACATTTTTCCAATTTTCTTAAAAAATGTTCCCATTTAATCAATTAAATCAACTAGAAAGTGTGTTAAATCTAATATTCCTAAATGTACTCATTGACATTATGTTTTGTTTTTCACAGTAATGTTCACCCTAAACAAAGTCTTGACGTAAAAGGTTACCTTAAGGGATAGTTTGTATGGATAGGAGGGGAAGATAACGGTTAAGAAGATTGTAATGTTCTGAGAAATAGCCTCTTAGGTATCTGTTCGGCATGGCAGGGATTGGAAGGAAGAAAATGATTGAATGGAACTCATCACCGATAGAACACGGTGAAAGTGGGTGTTTTAGGTTTTTTTTTGTTTTGTTCATTTTTACTATGTAAATAGCATGACCTTTCCTAGATCTGGATGATTTCTTGAACCCTGTATTCAGATCTGGTTGGCTTGGCAGAGACTAACAATAAAAATCTTTCATTAAGAATCGAGCAGAATTTAAGCATTTTATAACACTAGCATTTAAATTACTCTGAAGTAAGTTCTAAACTGAATTCATGCGTAGATAATTCCTCTGCATAGATGAAGCTAGTAAAGAAGGTTACGGAAATACATGTTAAAACATGCTATTATTTTCTATAATGAACATTGTTTTAACATCAAGCATCATATAATACCATTATCAGTCGGTTAATACCATGCGGGATACACACTTGGGTGATCATATATAGAAAGAGACATGACTGACTGGGCAGAAGATTTTCCCTCAGTAGGTTATCATTATATTGCTCGGTAGTCCGAATGCCAAGCAAGGCTATAAAACCCAATCTCTCCTGTTATTTACTCCATTAGTGGGAGAAAGAGACGGATTAATACCTTTCCCAAGGTTATTTGCGTGTAAGTGAACGCAAAGAATTAAACTGGAATTCGAACTCGGCTCTTTGATTTCTCGTTTCGAACCGATATCCATTGCACGACAAAGCACATCTACATTACCCGAATATGCTTATGCGCTGTTGGTTACGACTGACCTTAGTGTTTCTAAGTTTACAATCATAAGTTGCATGTTTATCAGAAAAACGATTTTTATTTATTTGATTGCTTATATGGGTTTAGATGCTTGGAGTTTGAATTTTGAATATTCCAATTGACAGTTGGTGGCAATTTTGAGTACATTTTTTCTTGGCTATAAACAGAAAGCAGGAAGAAAATGCGACCACAAAGAGAGAAACTAGATAGCTAAGGGAAAGTGAAATTGAAAGTTGATACTGACAGTTTGTAAAGAAAGAGAAAACGAAGACGACTTCTATCGCTTCCTGACCGGTGTTCTTTGGTCTGACACTTTCATACCTGTCACATCCGTTCGCTGCAATCCATACTGTTCCGCCATTTCTACAATGCACCACGACTCCACCCAGAAAAGAATAAAGTTAGAATTCAGTGAATAACAGGAGATAAAATAGAGGGAGAGAAAGGGAGAGAGAGGGAGAGAGAGAGTTCAAGAATCAATAAAAGCAAGCACTCTACTTTTGTTTCATTCGTCACTGTCCATCTACATTCCGAACTTTTGTTCTCTATCCATTCATCCTGATTCTAGCATAAAGATCTTCCGCTTGGGAACAAAAAAAACGTAGTACGCTCTTCCAAATAATGGACCTTCATTTCTTTAGAGGTATAAACAGTATATTATACTTAATACAAAGCAAGGACATGAATGATCGTTGCATTCTCTTCGCCGTATCCGAACGATACTGTTCAATGTGTTTTTCTTTGAGAACAGGTGCCTTTATCACTAACACCTATAAATGTTAGAGCATTGGCTCTAATGCATTGAAGCTGTGATTCCTATTTGTGGCTTTTGTCAAATCCCTCACCTCTGTTTTTCAAACAAAAAGCCTTCCTACATTTTATTTGGAGAATTCTGTTTACGATACCAGCTCAGTTTGCGTATTTTATAAGTTCAAGCTTGATTGCATACTATAAATATTAATTACCTTCTTCATAAAAATGTTCGATCACTGAACAACAAGAATTTTGATATTTTAGATTGGTAAATATTTAACGGTGCAAGATTTTGCAACATTAGAAAAGTATAACTACGCAAAAGCTACAAACTAAATAAAAAAGAATCATAACCAATTTCTCTTTAAATATTTTCTTATTCTTGATTATAAATGTTGACGGGAAAAGAAGCATCATTTGCAACAGGTGTAAATACGCGATACAGCATAGATAACTGATCATTTGAGTGTCACATTTATAACTCATAACAGAGAGGAATATCATCTGGTGACGATCTTCGTGCAGAAAACTTTAATCTCATTATCTAATCTGTTAAACTGTAATCCCTTTCAATATTTATGAGCAAAGAAATATTTTTAAGGACAATTCCAAGAAATAATTTCATTACAATGTCTTCTAGACATGTTCAATAATATCTTTGATTACATTGGACTGAGCATATAATTTATAATATTGGTGCCTTTTGTTTCGTTATTTACTTACACAGAAAATAAAAAGTCGTAGTAAATATGTGTTTTTTTTTCTGTTTTCCGTAATTAATTACTGAATATTTTATAAACGACAAAAGTTATGTATTTAAATTATATATTATGGATTTATCTTTGCCTTGTTTTCATTATATAAATTTAGAAACTTTTAATCATTTGATTTTGATTTGTGAGATGAGAATTGTCCAAATCTATTGCCTTACACTGCCTTACATACGTTGTTGTTCACATCATCATTATCATAGAGGTTATTATTATTATTATGTCATTTTTCATCATATTTCGATTTCTGCATTGGTCTCACTACCAACCAAGTCTGCGGGGAGACCTAAGGCAGGTAGTGGCGTGTTGTTATGACTCCATTTCATGTTTTTCTATCTTCCCTATCATCCCCAGCATTACATAGATAACGTTTTCCTTAGTGTGTGGGCTGTACTTAATAAGACAATTTTTTGTATATCTCTTAAGCTGGGGTTTCCAGGGATTCTTTCAATGTGTTGTTTTGTTCCATTTTTTATCATTCCAAGTGCACCTACTATCACTGGCACAACTCTTGTTTTCAATTTCCACATTTTTTCTATTTCAATTTCCAGGTCTTTATATTTTGACAGTTTTTCAAATTCCTTGGTTGCTATGTTACAATCCGCTGGACAAGCCATATCAATTAATAGACAAGTTTTCTCCTTCTGGTTTTTAACAATAATGTCTGGCCTGTTTGCTTCAATTTTTCTGTCTGTGTAAATGGTGTAATCCCATAGAATGGTTACATCTTCTATTTCTGTAACCGGTGCTGGATGATGTTCATACCAGTGTTTGTTTACAGCTTTTCCATAATGTTTGCACATTGCCCAATGTAAATATTGCCCAACTCTATCGTGGCAATTTTTATATTCGTTTGGGGCAAGCACAGAACAGCCTGAGATTAGGTGGTCTATTGTTTCTTGGTGTTTATCACAAAACCTGCATTTTGGATCCATATTATTATGCATAATATTTGCCTGAAAGTTTCTAGTGAAAAGACTTTGGTCTTGTGCTGCAAGAATAAAGCCTTCAGATTCAGACTTTAATCCAGATGCACGTAACCATCGATGAGTATTAACTTTCTCAACATTGGATTTATTGGCACGTTCTGGATATTGGCCATGCAGAGGTTTGTCTTGCCAGCGCTGTTTCATCTTTTCAAGAGCTTTATCTTTGGCTTTCATTTTCATATTTTTTGCCGCAATAGTTGGTTCTTGGCTACTGTTTTGCTTTTCTACAGAATCTACTAACTGTAATTCTTGTTTGTATTTACTGCCTTCTTTTATTATTGAATATTTTTTCTTTCTTTCTTCATGTTGCCTTACTAATTGTATCATCCAATCCTTTGTTGTTTCTATGTATGTTAGTAAGCCAATAGTTGTTGTCTTGTATGACAATTCCAGCTGAATAAGACCCCTTCCACCTTCTTTACGGGGTATGTATAGACGGTCTACATCAGCCTTTGGGTGATGCATCCTATGCTTAGAAAGAAGCTTTCTTGTTTTAGCATCCATTCGCCTGATGTCGTTTACAGTCCAGTTTAAGATGTTGAAGCTATATTGGACAACTGGGATTGCAAGCCTATTAATGGCCATAACTCTATTCTGTGAATTTAATTCAGTTTTTAATATCATTCGTAGCCTTCTATAGTACTCTTTACGCACTATTTCTTTCATTTTTTATGGTGAATGTTTTCGCTCTCATTTACACCTAGGTATTTATAAGCTTCTTCTGGTTTCAATTCTTTTATTGTTACAGCAGGGTCTAGGCTAATTGAGGATGTTTCTTCTATTGATCCACGTAAAACTGTAGCTTTAGCACATTTATTCAAATTAAATTTCATTCCAATGTCTTCGCTGAAGCATTTTACAGTTTGCAGAAGACCTTCCAGCTCATTATCATTCTTAGCATATAACTTTAAGTCATCCATGTAAAATAGATGGCTTATTTTCTTTTGGCCTATTTTATAACCACATTCTGTCTTATTAAGTTGACTGGTTAGTGCTATTAATGATATGCAGAATTTATTATTATTATTATTATTATTATTATTATTATTATTATTTAATAAGCAATGTTTCGAACAAATTGCATTTTGGCTATTATCACGTTAGGTTATTTGACTGATGTGGAGATATTACTGAACTGCCAGGACAAAAAACCTGCTCTTCAACAGGATGTCTAAAATCTAAGGATGGATCAATCATTTTGGAGAAAGAGGAAATACTCCAACGATGGGAAGAATATATAAAAGATCTTTTCCACGACAAAAGAGAGCAACCGATAATACGCAAAGATGAGGACGGGCCGGAAATATTAAAGTCTGAAGTGGAATCTGCAGTAGCGAAACAGAATAGAAACAAAGCAGCGGGACCAGACGGCATAGTCATAGAGCTGCTGATAGCCCTGGAAGAATTTGGTATAGAAAAAATTAGTCAAATATTAAATGAAATATATAATGGCGGGATTAAACCAGATGATCCCAGCAAGTCTATCTTCATAGCACTACCTAAGAAGCCAGGAGCAAACTAGTGCCAACTCCACAGAATCATCAGTTTAATGAGCCATATAACAAAATTGATCGTCCGAATCCTGATGAATAGAGCAAGAAGCAGAATCAGGTCAGAGATTGGACAAGAACAGTGTGGTTTCGTTAAAGACACGGGAACAAGGAATGCCATATTTATGATTAGGATGCTCTTCGAAAGGGCAAGGCAAATGAAGAAGGACTCATACCTGTGCTTTATTGATTATGCGAAAGCGTTTGACAAAATACGCCACAAAGAACTGATGGAGATGCTCGGCAACCTGGACATATTTGGGAAAGACTTAAGAGTAATAAAGAATCCTTACTGGCAGCAAACCACTTGCATACGGACAGGTAATAAATTGAGTAGATATACAAAGATAGAAAGGGGCATAAGACAAGGATGTGTCTTTTCACCGCATCTGTTGAACTAGTACAGCGAGAATATATTGAGGACCCTAGAAGTTACGCCTGGATTTGTAATCCGAGGCCACAATTTAAACAACCTAAGGTACGCAGATGATACAGTGCTGATAGCAGACACAGAAGGAAACTACATGACGTCCTACAGAAGGTAACAGAAGAAAGTAACAAGAAAGGACTAGAAATAAACTGCATGAAGACCGAATGAATGGTCATCAGTAAAAAGGGCAGCCCAAAATGCCAAATATAAGTCGGGGATACCAGAGTCAAGCAGGTACAAAAATTTAAATACCTGGGAAGCATTATAACAGAAGACGGAACGTGCAACACAGAGATCCGAAGGCGAATTGGCATGGCAAAGGTAGCATTTCAGAAATTGAGTAAAGTATTAAGAAACAGGATAATTTCATGAGAAACTAGGAAGAGGGTACTGAAGATAGAAAGGGGCATAAGACAGGGAATTATTTTTTCACCAGATCTCTTCAACTTGCATAGCGAGAATATTTTGAGGACCCTAGAAGTTATGCCTGGATTTGTAATCGGAGGCTACAATTTAAACAACCTAAGGTACGCAGATGATACAGTGCTGATAACAGACACAGAAAGGAAACTACAAGACCTCGTACATAATGTAGAAGAAGAAAGTAACAAGAAAGAACTAGAAATAAACTGCACGAAAACTGAATGCTTGGTCATCAGTAAAAAGGGCAGCCGAAAATGCCAAATACAGGTTGGGGATACCAGAATCAAGCAGGTACAAAAATTTAAATACATGGGAAGCATTATAACAGAAGTACGGAAAGTTCGATGCAGAATTCCGAAGGCGAATTGGCATGGCGAAGGAAGCATTCCAGAAGTTGAGTAAAGTATTAAGAAACAATTACGCGAGAAACTAGGACGAGAGTACTAGATTGCTACGAGCTGTCCGTCCTTCAATATGGCAGTGAATGCTGGACAATATCTTCAAAGATGAAGGAAAAACTTGAAGCAACTGAAATGTGGTTCTACAGAAGTGAGCCATGGTGAGGTCTTGAAAATGAAGGAAACAAAAAGAAAATTAATACTGAGATCAGAAAGAAACATGATCAACCATAAGTGTATCATGCATGGCACGTAACTTACTGAGTCTTTTTACATATTGCGAGTCATTCATCTTCGTTTTCATGAGTGGGCGTAATATGTATGTGTACCTGAATCAAAATCAAAAGATTTAAAGCAACAGCACCTTGGTGGAGGTAAGACTTGCGATGCGAGCTAGTCTTTTTGAAAATGACATTCGATAAGTTCCTGTATTTTGTAGTACTTAGTAAATGCTATCATTTATTTTCACAAGTTCATTACGTAGGTTACGTACAGTTTTCTCTTTTCCCATTGTCTTTAGTATATTTTGTGAATGTCAAATATCCGAAGCTTTCTTTCCTCATTTTTTCCCTACAAAATGAAAATATATTTGTCTGATGTTATGTATAGCAGTTAATTTTGTTTCCATTTTTTCTAAGACCTCGTATTTTCTCCCATGTTCAGCCCATGATACTCCCAGTATCATTCTGTAAACAAAATTTCTATCGCCTCAAGTTGTTCGTTATATGTCGGACATGGTGAACCAGCCTTACATTCCATATTGGAAAACTGATTATACATAAAGGTTTAGTACTGTTTTGACTATTTATATATTGAGAAAGATGGGAAGACAAGATATATATATGAACAGACTTAGATAGATAGATAGATAGATAGATAGATAGATAGATAGATAGATAGATAGAGAGATAGATAGATAGATAGATCCTATTTATCTGATCGATAGGAACAGGCGAAAATGTATTTAAATTACTTCACGGAGTATTTATCACTTTCACAATATATATTTCTTTTTGTTTACCTGTTTAATCTAAGATTCCTTTCGTTTCACAACATCTAAATGTCACGCCATTAAGGACCTTAGGCTCATAAATTATTTTTTTAAATTGTTAGAATGTGCCTGAGGCTTATATTCTTCCCACATATATTGCATCGTTCATGCTAAGATGTAGCTTTATGCAAGGACCCTATTGGTGTCAATTTGACTTGTAATGTCTTTGAACACCAGAGGGTCATTACTTACAAATATAACTTTTATTCTGGAGGCGAATAAGATAATTCTTCTAGCACATTTGTTGTCTCTGAAGGGAAAATGTCAAGAGAGGTTGAGAATTGTTGAACTTTGTCTTGTGAATGTGTGGGAGTCCCATTTTAAAATGTATTTTTGTCTAAATACTATCGATCTGGGCGTGCAGATAGATATCTACATTGAATCGTTGATCAACCAACGATTAGCTATACGCATTCTCCTCTATCCATGTTCGTTCAGGACGTGGTTGGTCATGGTTCTTCTGAAATACCTGTCGTTTGTAGCATCTAGCAATATTTGTGTTTTGCTATGTCTTTTAATCTCGGTTCGGCAACCATAAGCTCGTTATGTAGATTATCCGCTGCTTTCCCCTGTCTAGTTTCCGTCATCTTTTTAAAGGATTATTTGTCTATATCTTTCACATTGCTCACATATACTATCGGCATCTTTTTATGGAACCACATTTCTGTTTCCTTAAGTTGAGGAGAAAAGGTGGATTTATACCTTTACCAATGGTGTTTGGCTATTTGTAAACACAACAAACACAACTAAAATTGGAACTCATATCTCCGATTAACGATTCCAATCCATTTACCATTACACAAAACGAACATCTAGCACCTGGTATTCTCAAGCGGTTACACGTCTAGATACTGACCAGGGTATATATTGCTTAACTTTGATGATCGTACAGGAACCTTTATGTGAACGTTATGTTGCCAAAATTTTAGTAAGAATGTATATTATAATTTTGAATGTAAATAGTGTACATAAATCTTTCAAAAAAGTGACTCCGGTAAGATTAGTGTTGTGGTGCAGTGAATATTGGTTCGAACTCCAGTGGAATTTGTTGCATTCAATTACGCGTGAATACCATCTTCCTTTTAGCTATGGGTCAGATAACCGGACAGATTGTGTTCTATAAAAGTAGTTAGCAAACAGTCTATAGCAGAATGTAATGTCAGCTTACTTTGAGAAAACTTTCTCCCCAGTCAGTCATGTCTCTTTCTGACTGATTGAAGATTTTCTAAATTCTATATATTAACACGTTTTACAGGGCGTTTGGAAGTTGTATATATAGCGAAACAGCTATAGCTGTAATTAACTGTCTTTGCAAAAATATCTGCGTAACAATTACTTGTCACTGCAAATGCTGGGACGGAAAAATGAGATCGCCATTATTTAGGTTAAGTCATCATAATTGATTGTGTGATGTGAATATTTAATTTATTGACTTAATATTTCCAATTTTAGACTTGTTCACCAGGCATTTCTATCAAGTGTATAACTTTTTTTTGCAATCACAAGATGCATGCACATAATAAATGCATATAAAATCGTTTACAAATAGAAAAATATAAATAAAAGAAAACAAGAAAGAAATTTGAAAAAGAAAATGAAATGTGACAAACTGAAGGTAGAAAATATAAATAGCTTCAAAAAAGTTAATTGGGTATCTGAACTTCTTCAGTTCAATATTTTATCCTTATCTACCCTGCTTATTCTCATAATCTTCAATCCTTATCTGCTCTTCTTTCATACATATCACACACCTCGTTCATAATTAGATTTTCAACTTTGAATTTCTAACTCGAGTGTCTATAAAGCTTGATGTTAGGTGAATTGCAGTATTAAAATGAAAAGGTATACGTGAAAGAGAAAAGAAAAAAATAATGAGAAAAAAGAAGAAATAAAACCGTCAAAAAAATGAAATTATTGAAGAAGTAGAAAAACTATTAGCCGAAGAAGAAGCCAAAGAAAAAAACGACGAATAATAAACTCTTACAAAATTAAACAAAAAGTTGTGAAGTGAAATAAGGGAAGGAAACCCAAATAAAGAAATAAACAGAACCACAACAACAAAAACAGTGAAGAAAAATCTATACAGACGAAGATAAAAAATAATTTAAATGTCGTGAAATAAGAGAAGAAAGCCCAAATAATGAAATGAACGAAAAAACTAACAATAAATAAAGGGAAATAGACGAAATGAAAAATAATTTAAATGTCGTGAAACAAGGAATAAAAAATGAACGAAAAAAATAACAGTAAAAATAAACCAAGTGAAAAAATTATTTAAATATCGGGAAAAAAGGGAAAGAAGACTAAAGAAAATAAACGAAAAAAAAACAGTAAAAAAAACAGTAAAAAAAGCGAAATAAACGATCAGAAAAATAATTTAAATGTAGTGAAATAAGGGAAAGAAGCCTAAATAAAGAAATGAACAGAAAAACAGCAAAAAAAAAGCGAAAAAAATGGAAATAGACAAAAAAGAAAGAAATTTAACAAAATGATGAATAAAAAAGTGGATGCAAGTAAAGAAAATAATGTCGGAAAAGAATGATGAAGAAAAACAAACGAAAACTGAACAAAGAAAGAAGGAAAAGAATGATTAGTAAATAAGACAAAAAAAACAAAAATCAAATAAATAACAAGAGGAAAAGGATAAAAATACCATAGAATGTCGTCGATATGGACAAAAGTTAATGGAATTTATGTTAAAATAATAATAATAACAATAATAATAATAATAATAATAATAGCGTTTATATTGCTGTCGACTGTAATGAATCTTTTGATAATAGCAAAAAATGCGGCAAATTCCCTGAAAAGTATGAAATTAACGAAATAAACCCCAGAGTGAGTCAGACCAAAACATCCCCTGTGGAACATTATATAGAGATCAGAAAGGAATCTAATCGAAAATCGGGTTAGCGTGAGTGATCAGACATGAAAGTAAGCGCCCACTGGTCAATTTGCTTTCCGACCATTTTCCCACATCCCTTGGAGACCAGCGGGGCGATAACATTAGGCAAAGGTGCATATTAAGCCTTCAATCGAATTGCCTTTCACGTGTGATTGCGTAAAGAATGGGCGATAGAAGACATCAGAAGAGGAATGGAAGTATTCGCAGCTGCGGTATTGTTTGCGGCGCTAGATACAACTGCAGAAGCAGAGCATATTTTACCGTCAGCAATGTTGGATTTTACAAACATATAATTTATCGCAGGAATATGCGTTGCATGCTCGCTTTATTAATATATAGAAAAATGTTTGACTTATTAACTTTAAATTCACAAAGATAAACTCTATTCGGTGATCGAATCTTTCCTCTCACAAAATGGCCCAAGAGACACACAAAAAATGGAATGACAGAATAAGGTTGTTGAAAAAAAGGCAACGGTTAATCCGACTTTTACAGAGTTTATCAATATAGTGATGAATGAAACATCCTCTGTAAAGAGTATTCCAAAAGGAAGCCGTTGAAATATAAATTCATCCTTTTTCATAGAATACGTAGGGAATAAAGATAAACTTATAATATATACCTTGCATGACGATTCTTAGCTAGAGAACGCTGCACTCGTGGAACTAAAGAATACAATACATCAACGATAAAGTAGGGAGAGGCTTGCGGGGATTCCGCCATAGTAACAGGATTGCAAACCAGAACATTTTTCATCATCAGAAACACTTTTGAACACCATCAATGTTAAAAATGGGGATTGGGTAACTCCAGCTTGGATATGGCAGCAATACTCAACTTTTGACCTTACTGACCTTTTTTAAATAGAGTCTGATATGAAGAGATGGACTTTTTTGCGACATACAAGTAATCAACCACTTTTTAGCGATGGATTTTATAGTCATTTTCTACGAGTGTGGCACAAGGACGAAAGTATGGGGCAACCAGTAAGGATAGAACTCACTATACAGTTGAAATTGTACTAGCGAGACAAGCTTGCTAATTATTACGCCATGTTAGATGTGCTCGCGATCGATTTTATATATGAGTTCAACTAAAGGTCAATAGAGTACTTTAATCCTATATAGCATAAATAAACAAGTATTTGATTTTTCTCACTAAAGTTACTTCAAAAGGAGTAGTATGAATCAGTTTTCGATGGTCAAATAAGTTAAAATAATTATAATAATACACAAATATGCTTATAAAGCAGCAAGATAGCGTATTAGCTATTATTCGATTATTGTTATGGTTCCCTTGTACGTGGAATGGGCTCTTCCTTCTGCTAATCGAAATGCTTTCCGGGACAAAGCTGTGACGCAGTCGTAAGACATTCGAGACGCAGGGTAAGTATACCGTTCGGACTTACACTTCTATTTGCGGAATACTAAAACTTTACATTGACTATATGTTCTTGTTATTTTAATACACTGTTTGAACCTACCTTCCTGTTTTGTGTATCTTTCTACCTGGTAAAACCAGCCACAACAACAACAGCGATTTGGCGACGAACTTTTCACCACAATAAATTGTTGTGAGGAAACTTTCGTCATAACAATTATTAACTGTCTTTTGTCTTTTGACGACAGGTTTTGGCATTAAACATAATAAAAGCAGGGCACCCAGTGAGGACTAAATATACTATTAAAATAATGCCTTTCTTTTTCACTATGCTGAGAATTGTTCTCGTGGCAAGTTTCCAAGTTATCTAATCAGGTGTTGAAAAACAAAAAAGAAACAGCGTGGTAAAATAATGTCACATACAAAGTTGTTAAACAATATGCGATAATGAAGCTCTTTGACATTTTCTTCTTCAGTAACCAATGTCAATCACTGATGTTGCTCTCTACAATTTTCTATCCTTCTGATCAGTACCGCTTATTTTTATAGAGTAACGCTTTTTGCCGTCCATTCACACAATTCGTTACACAAAAGCAACAGACAGACGTTACAACAGTGAGATTGTAAGATGTAAAGATAAATTTCACGCTGATATGCAAAGAAAAAATTCAAAGAAAATTGCAAACGAAATTCAAGAAAAATTTTAGGGAAAGAAAAAATAAAAATCTATGAAAAATTCACGGAAAAGAAAGACAAAATCAAGAATAAAAAATGTAAAGACCTACGATCTATTAATGGATAAATTCAAAGAAAAGTTCAAGGAAAGAAAAAATCTACAAAAATTCATGAAAAATTACAAGACACGCTCAAGAAATGAGAAAAATAAAATCTACAAATCAATGGAAAATCCCAGGGAAGAGAAAAGTAAATATTTACGATAAAATCGTGGAAAAATTTATAGAAAAATTCGAAGAAAGGGAAAAGAATTTACGAATATGTCAAAGAAAATTTCTAGGATAAAGAAAAAATAAAGATCTAAGAAAAATTCAAGAAAAGGGAAAAAATTAAAATCTATAAAAATTTCATGGAAAATTTTAAAGAAAATTTCAAGGAAAGAGTAAAAAATTACTATAAACTTATAGAAAAATTCTAAGAAAAATTTAAGGAAAGAGAAAAATAAAAATATACATAAAGGTTCATGGGAAAATTTGAAGAAAAATTCAAAGAAAGAGAACATTAAAAGTCTACAAAAATTCAAAGAAAATGATGGAAGTGAAAAAATAAATACCTACGAAAAATGCATGAAAAAAATTGAAGAAAAAGCAAAATATAAACATCTGAGAAAAT
The DNA here is from genome assembly GCA_037127315.1 of Ascarosepion bandense. Classification (NCBI taxonomy): domain Eukaryota; kingdom Metazoa; phylum Mollusca; class Cephalopoda; order Sepiida; family Sepiidae; genus Ascarosepion; species Ascarosepion bandense. Next base: position 5,364,327 of record JBBBDQ010001243.1, on the reverse strand, counting down.
ATTGTGGAAAAATACAAAACTTTTAGGAATTTTAAAAATTTAAAAATCAACTTCTTAATATCCTGTATATTTTGCATTTTATTTGAACTTTTGAGACAGCTGTGCTAACCCTGTCTTGCTTAAAACTAGCAGAAGGACATGTGGCTTATCCCACTTGGTTTTCCTAAAAATAAACCGACGCCTTAATGGGTAATGATATTCTCACTCATTCTCTTTCTGCTGTTACAGCTCTAATTATAATATGTAGGCGCACATTAATTTTCAGTGTCTTACTATTCTCTCCTGACATTTTAAACTTATTCATAGGTATATCTATCACGTAGGTCTTCACAAGTTTTGCACACATGCTCAAATACAATGACTATGAACCTAGATTTACATGTGTTCTTCCTCTTTCGTTATTGTATTAGTATTTTTAATACGCGTATCGTCGTTTGCAGTACATTGTTTGTGTTACTGATTTATTACTTGGACTCCCAATCGAATCCATAATAATTGTTACGGGAAAATAATACCAGGCAACATATGTTTTCTACATAAACACGAGTCTTCAGTTACAAAATTTTAAGAAATGTAAACCTGAGAAGTTAAAAAAAATTATACAAATTCGACAAGTCGTTAGATAGAAATATGTAAAGGCAACATTCCAGGTAAAATTAGCGGTTAAATTATTTAAAAAATGCAAAGAAAAGGAAAATATAAATGTCTCTGAAAAATTGAAAGAATCCAAAGAAAATTAGATAAATCATTTAAAACTATAATTTAAAGAAGCGTTAAAATTTAAAGTGTTAGATAGCTGCAAGAGAACACAGAATCCTATGTGCAGGGGGATAGAAAAATTAAAGAGGATTATGTTTTTTACTTAACCAAGACATAAAGAAATACGTTCTGATATAGTGGCAATAATCCGAAAGGAAAGCCTTTTAACATTGCCATCATAGTTATATATGCACCAACAGCACAAAATACAAAAGAGAAAATTGAAAGGTTCTACTCTACGTTAGTCAACGCCAACGGCCAGTGAAAGTAGGAACAAAATATAATTTTCATGGGAGAACTCAATGCCAAAGCAGGCGACAAGAACGGTGAAATAGTTTGCAAATTCGGACTAAGAATCTGTAATGATCGGGGAAAGAAATTGGTCCAAGCATGTACGGCAAACAATCGAGTAGTACCCAATAACTGAATCTAAAAACACCGAACAAGATAATGAACTGGAGGAGAAACAAGAAACACAGTCGACTATATAACTATCATCATAAGATTCAGGAAAATACCGAAGTGCCGACTCTGGAAGCAATAATTTTCCAATGTTATGTAAACTTAAAGTTAAATGATGGTAAATGACGAAGTCTAAGGAAGCACATAAATTGCAATACGGCAAATCATTGAGATCATCTGAGATAAATTCTCTAAATGATAGAAAAAGGGACAAAATAATGGCAAAACAGAGAACAGCAGGACACTGCAAAAAGTAATAAAGAACAAATTCAAACGGGCTAAAGAGGACGGCTCAATAGCAATATGCAGAAACAGAAATATAAAGCAAGTATGCATAAAGATTAAAGGATTTAACTGGATAAAAGAGAAGGAAAATACTTCCGAAATTGAATTCATATTTGGAAGAACTCTTTCACGACAACATTCAAAGGAAAATGAAAGATTAAAATTAGCCCTAGATGTCAGGAGACCTAAAAGAGCTAACTGAAATCTTCACTGAAATAAGTATATTTTAAAATTTATCCAACGCCAAATGCAACAAAAGATGCAAAAGAAAAGAAGAAATTTGGTATTGTGCCCAAAACAAAGGGTCACGGTCTCACAGGGTGAATATTTGAATTCACTCAATCGTTTGTAACAAATCGTGTAAAATAGGTTGTGTAGAACAGGTTTGATTCCTAATTTATTAATACTAACACGAGGGTTCACCAGTGTTTTATTTTGGGATCTACGCTGTTTCAGATCTTTATCAATTAAGTCTAGGAGAGCAAGACATTAGCCCTTTTTTGTCTCGTGTTTTCTACTGACATGAAGTGAAGGGACTGTTATCGAATTAACTGCTTCGTCTACAGCAAAGAAAGTATCGTATATTTTTCTCTTCAGATTCCATTTTACACAAAATAATTAATAAATTCATCATTTGTTTACGCATTGAATACTGATGCTATATCCGGTTTGGTGCTCCACCTGTAATTCTCAATTCTGGTAATATCCAAAGAATTGATTTGTAAAGTTACCAGGCATTTCGAGTTCAGTCACATTTCATCAATGTCACGTGGTTTCCATTTGTCATTTCTACAAATATTTTCATGGCAATTGATTTGATTAACGTTTTTTTCTGATGGTACCTGGAATATAAAAATTTAAGAGTGCTCCTAGAATAGCAACTAGGCCTCACCGTTTTAGCTTCTTTTCTCTCAATTGCCATATCTGGAAATGCCTTCCGATTTCTTGTTTTCCTCTTAGCTACAATCTTCAAAAATTTAAATGCAACGTCATTTGCCATTCTATTTTCTTGAACCTGCTTCTTTTTTTGTTCTTGACTCAAATTCATTATCGTTCATATTGTGAAACATCACGACACATAAAAAATACTTTACCAATAACACAACACGTGTTAATGTTTTTTAACAATCCATAGACAGAACGCTAATATTAAGGATAGAAAAATACTTCAGAGATGAAAGGAATATATCGGGGAATTATTTTAAACAAAAGAAAAAACATTTATAAGAACCGGATATAAAAAAATCTGAAGTGAAAACTGCATTGGTCGAAAAGCAGCTAGACATGCAATTGTAATAGAGATGCATGAAGCCTTAGATGAATTAAAAATAGACAAGTTCACAGCCGTAATAAATGATATCTACATCAGTGTTGATATGCCGGTAAAGCTAAGTGACACTATTTTCATAGCAGTGTCTAAAAATATTTGTGCAGAAGAATGTGAATGTCATCAAACAATCAGCCTAATGCGCCATATATATAAAATTTATCATCATAATTTTGAAGAATATCTTATTCATCAGAACCATACTGGAAATACGACAAGAACAGCGCGGGTTTGTTATAGACATTAAACAAGGACCATATTTATGCTCAAAATGATATCAGAAAGAGCAATACAAATCAGTAAAACGTGTACCTGTGTTTTATAGACTGATAATGTAAAAGACTTGAGCGTAATAAAGAATCATTACTGGCAGCAAACAGACAGGTAATGAATTGGGTAAATATACAAAGATAGAAAGGGGCGTAAGACAGGGAATTGTTTTTTCACCGGATCTGTTCAATTTGCATAGCGAGAATATTTTGAGGACCCTAGAAGTTATGCCTGGATTCGTAATCGGAGGCCACAATTTAAACAACCTAAGGTACGCAGATGATACAGTGCTGATAGCAGACACAGAAAGGAAACTACAAGACGTCCTACAGAAGGTAGCAGAAGAAAGTAACAAGAAAGGACGCTAAATAAACTGCATGAAGACCGAATGCATGGTCATCAGTAAAAAGGGCAGCCCAAAATGCCAAATATAAGTCGGGGATACCAGAGTCAAGCTGGTACAAAAATTTAAATACCTGGGAAGCATTATAACAGAAGATGGAATGTGCGACACAGAGATCCGAAGGCGAATTGGCATGGCGAAGGTAGCATTCCAGAAATTGAGTAAAGTATTAAGAAACAGGATAATTTCGTTAGAAACTAGGAAGAGAGTACTGGATTGCTACGTGCTGTCCGTCCTTCAATGTGGCAGTGAATGCTGGACAATATCATCAAAGTTTAAGGAAAAACTTGAAGCAACTGAAATGTGGTTCTACAGAAGGATGCTGCGAATATCATGGATCGAGCATGTGAGCCATGATGAGGTCGTGGAAATGATGGAAACAAAACGGAAATTAATACTGAGCATCAGGAAGAGACACCTGAAGTCCCTGGGACACGCAATGAGGAAGGAGGGCTTGGAGAATATGATACTAACAGGGCAGATAGAGGGGAAAAAGACAGGGGAAAGCAACGGATAACATATTTGAAGGACCTAATCAGGGGGATGATGGAATGAGGATTGCATGGTGTAACAGGAGAAGGCGTGCTCAGAGCCACCAGGGATAAGGAAAGGTAGAAGGTCATGATCGCCTGCGTCCTGAAGGGACACAGAACATAAAAGAAGAAGAACAATGTACATAACAAAGAACCGCTAAAACTACTTAGTAATCTTGGCATGTTTTGAAAATCTTCTGTGATAGCAAAATGCCTGCCCATAGAGAGAAATTGAGTTCAGCACATATAAAAAAATAGAAAGGAATGCAAGACAAGGGTCTATCTACTCGCCAGATTTATTGGACATTTACAGTGAGGCTATTCTGAGAGGATTATTTCTACCAGGATTAATTATTGCCAGCCACAATCCTAACAGTATAAGATATGCAGAGGACAGTTTTGATTGATACATACTAGACAATGGTGACTTGATAAAAACTGAAATAGTTTTTCTACAGAAAAATGCTTAGGAGCAACGACGATATTTTATAGAAATGGGAATCAAACTGGACACTTATAGTTAATATCAGGAACTGACTTGAAATTTGTATAACACATAATCAAGAAAGACAACTTGGAAAATATGATATTCACTAGACCAACTGGAGGCAAGATAGAGAAAAAGTATACATAACCTACTCAGTGAGCTTAAGTAAAGTGTGTGATAACGTTTAGAAGACAACAAATAGATAAATTTATTTAGAGCTGTGAAGGACATGAGATTTTTGAGAGCCATGACTGTTTACGTCTTGAAGGGACACATCACATGGAAGAAGAAAAAGAAGAAACAATAAGCTCAATGTGAAACCAAATAGTAACCCAAAGTTAACCTAAAATTGAAGTCATAGAATAGTGTTATACCTAGTTTAGCGATAATGGATTGCATCATGAGCTGCTTGCTACCACTGATAAAAGGTATCCCTCAGTTAGTCAGAGAAGACAATGGCTGGTGAGATGTCTCTGTAAAATAAAGGAAATGGCAGCTTAGTCTGAACAGAGCTGGTGCGAACTTAAAGATGATAAGATAATTACCAGCTTCCTAAGAAAATAGTTGGATCGGAGGCGGAGCGGTGTTAGTCATGCACATTATTCCTTTTTCCTGTCCAAGAGCTAAAGTTTTGGGTTCAATAAAACAAGAACATTTTCTAGGAAGGGGAGAGTGCAATATATGACGTGGTTGTTGTGTGATACTGGTTATTTCTATCTGTGTTAAAATAGAAATGTCAACCAGCGTGACTTGAAATTTCATTCGTTCTTGCTTCCGGTGTTTCTGCTGTTCATCCCTTAAGTGTGGAGTTCTTGTGTAGAAGTCCTGTTTGTGCCCTTTCCGTTTTACACCTCTATTCGTTTGTTTTTGTGTTTATTTCTGGTGCAGCTATTATTCCTGTTCCTGCTGAGTTGTGAGACCCTATCCATTGTAGATATCTAACTAATGAAAAGATAAACCATCACATTGCCCTCTTAAAAATGTATATACATTACACAAGTTTGTAATTGGTAAATGCATATATTTAAATATGTATATCATATATTAAGTTTTAATCAAAGGATCAAATTAAAGAATACATTTTCTAGAAAGCTTCTACTGCATAGTATGCCATTTTTAGTTCATCATCAATGAAAACCACGACATAAATATAGCTTATTCACTAAGATATATAGAAAGCTTTCTGGAAACATAGAAAAGCGTTATCCAGAAGAATATATGCCATCGATTACATAGTACCTCTTATATATATATATATATATATATATATATATATATATATCAGATACACAAATCAGATATAAGTAAACACAAAGACGATGCTCATAAAAGAAATGGTCAAACGAAAAACATTTGTGCCCGAGCGTGCTATGCATATCATCAAGGTAATAGAATTGTTGGGAATTAAATAAAATTTCTACATACACCTTGATAAATTTAATCCAGAGACGAAATGAATTGGTAGAAAATGCCTTGCTCTTATTATCTTATTTATTAACCTCTACTATATATGTGTATGTGTGTGTGTTTGTGTATGTGTGCGGTTTAACCTAATACATTCTTAAGTTTAATTTTAACTTTTTATAAATTACTCAATACAGATGAAGAGTATTGTTATATAATTATTATTGCTATTATTGTTATAGTAATAGCATATTGCAGCTCGAAAGCTATCAATTTTCGGTGCTCAATGTACCACCATCAGGCAGTGAAATATGGTTCAATTACAGGGTCATTTATATACTGATATTGAAGTTTTAAAAAATAAAAAATGACAACATATAAGGTGCATGTAGTAGACGTGGAGATATTAGAACTTTACAATTTGTGGGTGTAGACCAATGAATAATGAGATATTATAGAGTTCCAGTGTGATTGTATTGGCGTTGAGTGAAAGGAAGTGCCAGTTGTGCAGTCTAGATAATTATGGAACTAATATGTAGCAAATCTATTCAGATGCAACGAGACTGCAATCAAAACACTAAAATACTTGTCTTAAAGGGTGTTATTCATATAAAAAACAATTAAATGTGAATATAAATATAAGGCTATAAATGTAATTATTAGCTTTATAGATGTTTTTAAGGAGAAAAAACAAACTCGACCCATCAGTTTAAAAATTAAAACAAAATCTTTTCAGAAGAGAAAACAACGGCGTATACAAGATCAGGGAAAGTGTGAAAGATCCTTAGAAGTCATTACATGTTTTGTTTCAGATTATTTACACAAGCAGATATATATATACATATATATATATATATATATATATATATATATAGTGGGGAATGATGAAAGCGTGAAAAAGATTTCGAGTGATACTTTTTATCCTTTACGCTTTAATCGGACTAATCTTGTTAGGTTCTTTTTTTACAGGGGATGCTGAGATCTTTTGTAGTTCCTTTTGTATATATGATAGCCTATTTCATTTACATTCTTTTGTTTTCTTTATATTTCTAACACACTTGTTATTAGATATCGCTCTCTATGATAATGAATGATTCGCCAGCAATGATGAAATGTTGTAAAAGCCAGGGAAGAAAATTATTTTTCATGACCTTGCAATCAAGGCATTCTCTATACATTTTGTGTATTTAGTTAATTGTTTCCTATTGTGATCATTATTCAAGCAAAAATTGTTATCAGTCTCGTTACGGTGGGCAACTAACGCACCTTTTTTGTTCATACAATATTTTATCTTGTTTCTTTGAGGTTTCTTTTAAGTTTTTTTTTTGTGTGACACATATTACAGGTGATTGAGTAAATTCCTTCTTCAAGTTTTAGTTTGTAATTTTTCTTAGTATCGATTTTTTAATGCATTATTAACAGCTTTTATGTTGAGTTTTGGTTAAGTCTTTTCAATTAGAGTTTGAAAGAGTTACTTCGTACGACAGTTCATTTCGAGGGTCTTTTTTTATTTTGTTTTACAATGGATATAAAATAAAAGGACAATGAAAAATTTTAGAAGTGTTTAAATTGTGTTTCTTCTCTTCATATAAAAAAATGAGCGTTGTTATACCAGGTTTTACTTTGTTGTTATGATGTGTATAGAACCTTATTAGATAGTTTTTGTTGGTTGATTTCCGCTAGATACGAAATGTTAAGCTATTGATAACGTGGTGTTGCTTGATATCTAAAAAAAAACGTAAAAAATTATATTCTCCAATATTTGTATTTAAATTTCATTGTATCTTCGACTTGATCTACAAAGTCAAATAAATCATTATCTGGATGATAGAATAATAGATGATCATTAATATATCAGAAGTATGAAGATTAGATAAGATGTTTGGAAGAGACGAGATTCGAGAAATTCTGAACCATAGTTGCCTTCATTTTACTAAAATGCTATCTCATTGGTAATAAAAAAGTTTTCTCAACATGCATCGTCCGTGTGCATGAGTAGTCACGCCAACGTAACAAATTTAGTCAGCTGAAGACCTAAAGAAAGAAACACATCACACGATTGTTTTTTAACTTTGTCATTAAATTTTAAAAGTGTTATTTTGATATATATATAAAAAATTATATATCGTTATCTCATATACCAGGTCATTTGCTACTGGTAAATGTTACCCCAGTAATACGTTCGACATAATCGGGATATCGACACCTAAATAAATTCCGTTCACTGGTAGTCTCAGAACAGGTAACAAAAATTAGACATATCAAAGATGAATGAATGCTATTTTGATATAAAGTTCATCTAGTGTATTGTAGTATTGTATTTACTCTGTTTCCCTACTAAAATGAGTTTTGACGCAAGTTCGTTTTTATGTAGAGAACTGGTCAAATTTAAACAGCCCCCGCTTACGTAGCAACTGGGTACAGAGCTTTTTTTAGCATGTCTACGACTGTGTTATCATGTCAAATCTTTTATTTTCTAGTTATTCATACCTGCTAGGTGGCAGATCAATATGCATTATGAAGCATACTTTTATGTTTTTTTATTTGTTTTTGTACGTGCATATGTGACGTCTGATGAAAAGGAAAACCAAGTCGAAGCGAACTTACCATGGATCTAACTGGGAAATAATCATAGAGAATCGAAAGGTATCAAACGGATTACACAAACTTTACCACTACAATCTAAGGATGCATCAACTTTTCTTCTTTTTTAAAGATATTCTGCCATATAACCTGCCTTGTCACTGATGGTTCGTTGGTCTCAAAAGCCATTTTAGGAGTTATGGATTCCAGAAAGACATATACATATATATATATATATATATATATATATATATATATATATATATATATATATATGTATATATATATATATATATATATATAATAAAATATGATATAATATAATATATTATAATAAATACACATATAAATTCGCTCACATACACACACAAATAAAATATATAATCATTAAAATCAACTAACAAGGAAGTGTTTATTAATTTTTTATTTATATTTTTAGTATTCAAACACGCTTTCTATTTGCTAGTGATGAAGAGTGCACGTATGTTTTTCTAAGCATTTTAGCTACTTGAGAATGTCCAGAGGAGTAGCTGAAAGCGCATGGAAAAATCAGTACGAAATATTTTTACATTCGTAAAAAGAAAACCTGTTTAAATACTGGAAAATTCAATACAAAAACTTCTAAAATCTTCCTTTTTGGTTGTTTTTAACGAAACATGCTTAAAAGAAAGATTGCTGTCTAAATATACATTAATAATACATAAAGATTTTAATATAATGTTTTTTAAGAAATATTTCCTAGATTATCAGTACTACTATGAATTAATTTTAGCATATTATTTTAAAATCTTGCTTAATAGATTATTGTTCAGAAAATATTTCTCAATCAAATCGAGAAACATTTAGCCTAAATTACAGATAGCCATTTGGTTAAAATGGTATGTATCAAATGATTTTTTATTTTTTCTTAGGAAGTATATTTTCCATATTTGATATCAGGGCATTAATATCCACTATTTTTAAGCATTATTATAAAAAAAATTATGTTTATTAAGTATATCCACATATGCGAAATTTCTACTAATTCTATATTTTTTGGATGAGGTTATGTATTCTATAATAGGGAGCTGATGATTACATTTTGTGTAGATATATGAAGGATTTGTATTGTTTTTTTATATGATTGGTATATATAATTTACCAAATCTAATGTCACACCGAGAAAATTTATTTTTTTAGGTTTGTATTAATAGTTACTTTTAAATTCTATATATTTACTTTCTGATTTTATCAATTTTAAAATTTGTGAAATTCCTCACAGCCATAAGGTCTTTTAATTCTCACAATTTGTGGAATTTCTCACAACCATGATGCTATTTAATCCAGTATCATCCGTACTTATATCATAATGAGCCATAAGATTATATAGAATTGATGGCAGTTTTTTCTGGTGTTTATCTCTTCAAATGCCTCAATAATCCTATATAATGCTTGATATTGGTGGTTCTTCCTTTCTTAAGTTAATCGATGAACATATTAATTGCGCATTCCAAAATACGGAGCTCAAAACGTTGCCTGTTGATGATTTCGTCTTTGGTCGCTTTGGACAGCTTTCACTTGCTGCTATTCATTCAGCTGACTGTCGATTTGACTCCAGAGTAAATCGTGGATCAACGTTGTGAATCGGCGACGCGTTGTTGTTTTTGATCGACTGTGAGCAAACGTGGCACCCAATTTCAACACGGCTTTCTTATTGACAAATTTCTATGCAAAATAGCGAATACACTGCCTTCTGATATTTACAACTCTTCTGCTATATCACGCAACTTCAATGCAAAATGGCGAATACACTCCCTTCCGATATGTTCAACTTCTCTGCTATTTCACGCAACTTCAATTTTCGATCTGTCAAAACTAATTTGTGTATTTTTTGTGTTTTCCTGGACAACCTCTGATTTTGGGCAAACTGAGCGTTCAGCATCATTTGTGTTTGTACAACCAGCATACCACCTCTTATCAGCTTTATTTGTGTCTGTACGATCAGCATACCACCTATTAATCAATGCCATTACTTTGCGTGAACGGTACCTTTTCCCATCAGAAAGCAATGCTTTATCAACACAGGAAAGTCTGATTTTCCATTGTTTAAAAAAATTGTATCAGTAGCTTCACTTAAATAACTGTAATGTAAACTAATAATCTGATTTCGCCCAAATTTTATTACGTGTCATTTGAAGTTTATAATTCATATAATTTAGTGGCGCCATCTATATGCCAAGCCCTGTATGTATTGAGTGGTGTGATAGTTTTAACTCTTTATAGTTCTTTGTTAAATTTTTCGTGATCAATTTTTTATAATATTTTATCCTAATTTATAAAAAATTCCTGTTTTATCAAATTTTATAAAAACTATTTCCGATTTAATTATTTCTTTTACTACATCTCCCAGAAGACGTTGCAAATAATTTCTTCTTTTATGAAAGGAGATATCATTTCCGAACCCAAACAACTTTTCAATTCATGAGATTGCGTTTTTGCTTTTAAAACCATACGCTCCATGTTATTTGGGTATATTTTTCTTTAGAAGAAAAATGAGCAATCCATCTCATTCTTCCAGTTAAAACCTCTGTTATATATTACAATTTTACGAAATAATACAATTTGTTTGTTTGTGTATATTTTTCAGAGAGATTCCAAAATACACTTTTCCATATTTATTCAATAATTAAATATCGAAACAAAATTTCGTGTCACAATTTAAAATAGTATTAATAAAAAATACATATAATTATATCATGCTGTACGTTGTATTAAACATTTTTTAAAACTCGTGGACTCTAAATCTCGTTATTATCTTATATATATATATATTAGTAATCCTTATAAAAACATGTTTGACTGTATCACAGTCCATCAGTGTGGCTAGATACATCCACTTGCTTCTGCCTGGGATCGAAACTCGACCGATTTGGTATCAGTCGGAGTCGCTATCACTGAATCCATCATTGAAACAATTATTTGTTAGAAGTTCCTTCTGAGAACAAAATGTTTCGTAAAATCCTTAATCATTTGTCATTTTGTTATCACAGTAAATCTGCACGCGAATATACATAACTGTATTTGTTTAGGTATACACCATCGGCCAAAAACATGTATACACACTCCAGGAAAAAGAAAATATTTGTTTTTTGTAGTCTCCTTTCTACAGTTTTCCAGGTTCAAGACCTGCAGTCATTTACTTATGGGGTCCATAAAGGACCTTCTGTTTCATAGAAAATCAACTGCATTGCCGATCTTTAGACAAGCAATTGAAAATGCATTTCTGGAAGCTGAACTACACTATTTTCAACATTTTTTATGATTGTAAAGTCCAAAAGTATCTGTATTAATCTCATGCTGTTTGAATAAATTAAATATTACGATATCTACACAAGTTCTTTTGTTCATTTCTGAAAGTGCGTGTACATTTTTAGCGCACTCTCTAAGTATGACTATATAAGGATATGTACATGAGAGAGATAATTTCAGAGTATATATATATATATAAAAGCCGGGATTGAATATTGAAACCTGACCGATTTGGCATCAGTCGTATAATATATACCTATATATACCTGTAAACTATCGGCGTACGGTAAAAAAAGCTGATTTGAACGTGTTATATACACAATGTATACAAACGCTTGTAGCAAAGAATTGAACATTCTTTGCTGAAGAACGATGCGTAACAAACTGTGAGTCGCTACGTTTTTAAAAGTCTACCATTTCCCCAGACATCTGATTGCTTTCAGCCAGTATTGAAACAAGACCGATATGACACCAGTCGGAGATTCTACATCTAAGCTATCGTCGGAGAAGGCGGATTTTAGCGTGTTATATACACAATGTATACAAACGCCAGTAGCCAAGAGTGTTCTAGTCATTGATGGAAAACGATATATATATATATGGTTTACGATATGTAATGAATTCAATGTTTGCTGGTTACTCCAAACTTTTGACTGTTTACCACATCTACGCTACCCTGAAACAATTACTAAGCACTTCGACCTGGTATAATGGTTACCAATCTTTTCTTATTACATCAGTTACTCTGAGAAATGAGTTCGATCCTAATTAGGTGTTCCATACTTTCGGTTTTGTGCTAAATCTAAGCTTCGCTTCGTAAATCACTTCGTGCTCTCCGACGTGTTGTAATACTTACCAATCTTTTCTTGCTATATCCGTTGCGACTGAATATTGAATTTGATCCTAACTGGGTGCACGATACTTTTGCTCTTGTGCCACATCTCATTATTTACCCAAAGTTAGGTGAATAATCCGTAGAATCTATTTAAACATTTATGTGCTTTTGCTAAATAACAGCAGTATGCCTATTCTTCTCACAAAAATATAATGGAACACCGCAGTGTCTTGGATACATTTGTAGGGAATTAATCATGGATAGAAATGTATGGAAAGAAGAAGAGACAAAGCTTCATATTGAAAGAACGCTATTTCCGTACACAGTATGGCGTAGTGTTTGAACGCTAATGATACTTGTATGAAACACAACCTTTGATAAAAAGAATAAGAACACTTGAGCGGAAAAAAAAACACTGATTATTTTTCCTATAAAAACCCAAGGAAAATAAACGTTAGGTGTAAAAGTAAAAAAAAGAAGAAGGAAATAAATATATGAAATAGGGGATAAGAAGTTAGTGTAACAAACATTATATCTGGAGATTTAATTATCTAATGGACGTAAAAATGATTACAAAACACCATTTTTATTCTTATTTCTCAGCGTTTTTGTCAATAATATTATCTTCCATTTAAAGCTGGTGAAATTCATCACATCTACAAGAACAACATAAAATAAAATACCTAGTAAAACAATAGAAAAGCCAATGATTATGCAAAAATAATCATAAAGACGGCAGAAGCCATAATTGTAATTATAACATAAGACAAGGATTGCAGTAAGAGAACTGCATAAATAAAAAGTATGTAAATATTATATTCGTAAATTATTTTAAGCAGAATGAATCATAAGTAGTCGACGTTAGGAAGAATAGTAATAAAATTTATGTTGAAAGAAGCAGGCATCAGAATACAATTCAGATAATGATCCTCAAATTTAAATCTGTTGTTTGGAATAAATAAAAAGCTGTTAAAATCTCAACATTAGTTTTATTCATATGTTTTTATGGCTTTATCAACCTTTTGTGGGTTATTTAACGCCAGAATATATTTTCAGACAGTAAGAAATTTTAGGAGATAATAATTATTTACTGATACAAATATAACTTTTAATCCCATAGTCGGGGTAGTAAATGTATATATTTTCGTGTAAGTGAATATGAAGAACTCGACAGGAATTGAAACTGTAACTGGAACTCAGCTAAACGATTTCCAATTCCGAACCGTTACCATATAACCCCCTGCACATTCAAGCTCACAGCACCTGACAAGCCGTACCTGATCTATGTACTGATCAGGATTGATTTGCTTAACTGTGATTTTCAGACGAGAACCGTTGATTTACTGTGAAAAAGCCATATGCAAATATTGCATTTATCATACAAGTTTTCTCAAAGTATATATTCAAAATGATTATCGAATAGTCTGACCTGAATGTGATTTTCTAGTCTTTGCTTAGATGTGGTACAAGGCCGAAAGTATGGGGCGGCACGTGATGATCGAAAACATTCCTTCTTTATGTGCAGTGCCCTTTCAAGACGTACGTGATTATACACTTTCACTTGACCCTTTCCCTTGTCACTCTGAAAATGTTTCTCTTGGTACCTCTCCCAGACCACGCTCGGCCACCCACTTAATCAAGCCCATCAAGTCTTTCCCTGCTTTCTCGATTTCCCTCTATTCGACCTGTTAGTACTAGATTCTTCAAGCCCTTCTTGCTCCTTACGTAACCAAGAAACTACAACTGGCTCTTCCTGATGCTAAGTATAAGTTTCCTTTTCGTTAGCATCGTCTCCAAAACGTCGTTGATTTTCAAATGTTTGGTTTATTGTATACTTAGCATCCTTTTGTAGAACGACATTTTTAGTGCTCCGGGTCTGTACTTCAGATTGTTCAGCATTCGCTGGCATATAGGAAGGCAGATTTGATATAACCGACCAGTACGTTTTTCTTTGTTTCCAATGAAATTTTTCTCTCTCTCAATATTTTACTCAGCATTTAGAGCGCATCCTTCGCCATGCCAATACAACTTCAGATATCAGTGGCACACTTTCCGTCTTTGTTAGAATACTTCCTTGGTATTTAAATTTCTGTACTTGTATCCCCAACTTTCAGTTGACATTTTGGGCTTCTCTTTTTACAGATGAACATGCATTTAGTTTTTTTATAGTTTATGTTTAGTTCTTTCTTTTCTTTTTGCATAGCTACCCTCTGTAGAAATTTCCTTTCCGTGTTTGCTTTGCGTGTCTGATATCAGCACTGTATCATCTGCGTATGTTATACTTTTCAGATTGTGGCCGCTAATGATAAATCCTTGTAGAATTTGTAGTTCTCTGAAAATTGCCTTGCTCTGTAGGTTGCATTCATTTGCTGGGAAGACACATACTTGTCTTACACCTCTTTCTGTTTTTGTATATTTACTGATCTCATTTACTTTCCATACGCGGGCGCTTTGATGCCAGTATAGGCTATTAATTATTCTAATGTATTTCCTGAATATATCTAGGTTGCTGAGAATCTGTCAAGTCTCTGTGGTTCATATTGTCAAACGCCTTTGCGTAGTCTATTTCTTATAACATTTTGAACCTAAATATTGCGTTCTTTGTTCCATTGTCCTCGACAAAACTGCACTATTTTTGTCTTAGCTTGATTATACTGCGCGCTCTATTCATCAGAATCCGGATGATGAGTGTCATGTGACTGAATAAGCTTATTGTTCTGTGGAGTTTACATTCTTTTGCACCTAGTTTCTTAGGCGTTGCTATGAAAATGAATTTACTTAGATTTTCCGTGATATCGCCACTGTTCTGGATTGTATTTATTTTTCTGTAATTTTATTTAGGTCATCTGGGCCTTCTGTTTTGTTTCTGTTCCATTTGGCAAGTGCAGCTTCCACATCTGTTTCTGGCCTTCGGTATTTTTTATATTGTTGATTTTCTCTCTTGTTGTAGAAGAGATCTCCAATATATTCAACTTATCGCTGAAGTATTTTCACTTTCTCTAATATGAGCTTTCCTTGGACTTTATACATCCTGTAGATGGGCATGTATTTTCTCTTGTTAGTTGTCTCGCTTTTTTATGTATGTCTCTTTTATTGTTAATGCTTAATTTCTCTATTTCCGCACATTTATCATTGAACTAATCTTTTTTAACCTGTCTTCAATTGCATCTTATTTTTGTGTGTAGTTCATTGCATTCTTTTCCAGGGCTTGGCATTGTTTTCTGTCTATTTTGTGTCACGTCGAGAATTTGTGATCCACTCATTTCTGTTTTACCTCTGTTTTCTTCTAGTATTACGTCGTTTGCTAACGTTTCGTTTAGTGTTTCTCACTTTGATTTGTTTTTTTCGATTTGCCCATCATATTTCTTTTTCACATTCTCATTATATTTTTCTTGAAAGTCGAGGTCATTCACGCGTCTGTTGTATTGCAGTCTAGGTGCTGCACTCAGCTACTACAGTCTCCGAAGATTCATCTTTTTTATACATAAAACCGGGAGGTGGTCGTTTCTGAAGTCAGTACTCTGATAAGTTTTACAGTAACCAACTGCGTTCCTGAATATCCTATTTATATTTATGCTGATGATTTGTTGTTCTGGTCCTTTCCTTGGTTTCTCCGTGTCTATAATCCCCTTGGTTGTTATTGAAGCCAGGTGTTGTTTATTACCTAGTCATTCGCAATGCACCATTGGGCCCATCTTTCTCTACGGTCATTGCGGTTTCCTAGTCCGATATTGTCAACTGATGCATCTTTCCTCGCCTTGCTTACTTTATCATTTAGGTCTTCCATACTAAGTCGTAATTGCTATAACAAGACAAGATTGCTAAGCATTGACCCACGTCAAGGTGTTCTTCTAACATGATGTTAGCTTGTCTCGATAGGTAAATTATGGCTTAGTAGATGCTCTATACTTTGGGCCTTGCGCTGATACTATGGAACTCATTATAAAAAGGATACTGTATTGAATTCATTATAAAAATTAATTTTTTTCTCTATAAAGAGATATTGTACATTCTAACAGTAGAAGTAAACCAATGGCGACAATTATATAACAAAGTATAATTTCCAAATCATTACACAGTTGCATTACAGTAGGAATATCACATCGTCTCTGTATTCAAATTCCTGCAAAGAGAAACAAAATATTGCCGTTGGTAAGGATAAAATAATAACAAATTATAATGAGTATAATAATGAATTTTGCCATTTCCAACCTGAGGCAATTTCCGAAATTCAAAATGAATATTTTTTTATTGAAAACATAGAAATGATGCATAGATATTTTTATTAATTTTGTTTACAGAAAATATGTTTTTTCTTTATTTGTTTTCACAGTAAGGTTCACTCTTTTCAAAACCAGGGGTGACTACAGGTATATGGTTCCGTTGTGATGTAATTTGTGCAAATATGCGTGAACAGGTTAAGATTGTGTAATCGAGGATTTTGAGAGTAGGTTACACAGAGCAGTGATTTACGAGAAGAGGGGGACTTCTCACTGATGAAATACGGAGGAAATTTATGTGGTATGCTACGATATACGTGTTATGGCGTGTCATTGTCGTAAAGGTCTGAATTTGTGGTATCAGTGAATGTAATTTATCTGTAAAAGTAACGATACAAAAGTGATGGGCTAGCCACTTCTTACCTGAGACAGGGAGGGTGGAGAATATTTCGCTACCCACAAGTGCCCGGAGACGTATCATACCTGGAGCGTAATATCTCGGCAGTTTTCACCCAAATATGACAACAGTTGTATATGTATATACATGTATGTTCATGAGTAGCGAAGCTCCTTTTGAACAGGACATGGTATTGATTTCAGAGGTGATGTCGTAGTGCTGCATGATCGTATACACACACACACACACACACACACACACACACACACACATATATATATATATATATATATATATATATATATATATTGACGGATGTGTGTTGTGGTGCAGTGGATATCGGCTAAGAAAGAGAAATCGGTGAGCCGAGTTCGATTTCCAGTCGAATACGCTGCATTCACTTACGCACTGGTACCCTTGGGAAAGGTATTAATCCGTCCTTTCCTTCCAGTTATGGGTTAAATATCTGAGGTCTGCTGTTCATGCTATCTATGGCAAACATCTGCACCGACTGTTTGTTATCAGCAGTTCCAAAAAGTGTGGATGGTGCTACACAAGCCTTCACCACTCTAAACAATTCTCTGTGTGGCAGTCTAACTGAGTTAGACACTCATACATCGAAATCGACGGGAGAGTCCATAATATATATATATATATATATATATATATATATATATATATATATATATAGATATATATATCACGTGTCTATATTATTTAAGGAGAGATATTGGAATGAATATATACTGCCAAGTATATATAAATATATATATATATATATATATATATATATATATATATACTTGGCAGTATATATTCATTCCAATATCTCTCCTTAAATAATATAGACACGTGATATCTATTTATTTTTATAATAATTGTTTCTACTTCTTTGTTATAATTGTTTTAAACTGCAAATTTAAAATTATGTGACGATGGTAATTTTTGTTTTGATTCATTTAAAAAAAACAATCCTCCCAATGAAAGGGGTAAGCAGAAATGAGAGAAATGCAAAGCAGCATTCAATGTTGTCCAAATGCATTTCAAAATATTGCTGCAGCACTCGTAATAAATCTTGTTCAGTGTTGGTTGTTTGCTTTTGAAATAGAGGGCCTCAAACACTTGAAGTTTTTTTTGGGTGCATTATATTGGTATTTTTAACTCGTAATTTTCTGTATAGTAAAGGTGTACAGGAATGTGTTTTAGATGTTGTGCAATAGAACCTGTATTCGACAGATGAAGTGAAAGGCGTCTTGATAATGCTGTTATCGTCACACTACATATGTACTGTTTTTGTCATGGAATGAACCTTTCAAAGAATATTTAATGAGTTATGCAATGTTAATCTTTTCCAAATCATTAGTTGAAGATGAAGGTATATAGTATGATTAAGTTAGTTGAGTTAACTTTAATATAATATATAACTTGTTTTAATTTTAACTAGAATCAATGGGGAATGTATGAATACTGTTGAGATATTATATGTTTTGTTTCATGTTGTTTATAGTTAAAATGCATTTCATTACGGTATCGTAGGTTGCGTCATTTGGATTTCTTTATGAAATTATAATGTTCTATTGTATTTATGCTAATATTTCTAATGGCACCCCATCTAATGAAAAAACAATTATTAATGAGAGTTTTTAATGTTTTTTGTTAATTCAGTGTAGGTTATTTTAGTAACAAAGTTTATTCAGTGAGAAATACTTGGATAAGTGTAAACTACAGTGCCTTCATTTATGGTTAACAACTAAAAATCAAGAACATGAATAGAGAACCAGAAATGAATATTATAAAAATAAATGGACATGATATGTCTATATTATTTAATGAATAATCTTTGAATGAACATATATATATATTTGGTCAATTTCGTATCCAAATATATTTTTTAAGATAATGAAATTTAATTTATCAGTTAGAAATATTTTTATCACTTCAAATGTTAATTTTAGTGCATAGTTATATTGGTTTTGACATTCTAAAGTATATTTATCTGTTTACATACGGCCTGAATATTCGAGAAATCTCATTAAATAAATTATGCTATCTTCAGCATGATTCGAATATATATATATGTGTGTGTGTGTGTGTGTGTGTGTGTGTGTCGTTCATTCAGCAATGAATTAGAACACTCTCAGCTATTAGGCATGTATAATGATAATATACACGCTAAAAAGTATGCCTCCTTATACCGAGCGCCCATAGCTCAGAGGTAGAATTGCCGACTGACTCCAATTCTGTCGGGTTTCAATCCTGGTTAAAAAAAAAAAAAGCAATCCGATATCTAATCCTACTAATAAGCTGTGATACAGCGAAACAGATCTGTCTGCGGATTACTATATATACACACTGTATTTATTATTGTTATGATAACAGCACACTACTACTCAATAATTATGAAGTTTCGGTGTTAAAACTCCATCTTCAGGCTGTTAAATGTTGGTAATTTACATGGTAATATATATACATAAAGAGATTTAAAAATGAAATAATAAGATATAGAAGAATATAAAACGTAAAAAATAAAAAATAAATTTAAACAATAAAAATAAATTTGTCATCTAATGAGATGAATAAAGTTGGATGGGATGTTATAAAATATTAAAGAATAGTATATATAATACTCATAGACACCAGTGTTTTAAGATTTTGTCTTAGAAAGTCAAACGTGTCGAAAAGTTTAAACCAGAAAAAAGAGAAAAAAAGAAGAAAAAAGAGAGAGGGAAAGGAAAAAGACCAAATCAGTCTATAAGGGGATGTTGATATTATAGATATTGGTTTGTAAAGAGATGATTATCTCATGATTATCCATAATTCCCTTAACTCGAAATTTGACAGAATCCTTAAATACAGACATATAATATTGAAGAATTTACTCTTAAAATAGTAATAAAAATCGACTTAAAACATTTGACTTTTTAGATGTTACACTTAGTTAATAGTACGTATTTAACATATGTAAAACATAATGCTAACCCTATCTACGTACATCATAAATCAAATCACCAACCATCTATTATTAAACATATATCACATTCAGTTGAACACAGAATAAACATGAACTCTTCAACTGAAGAAATTCTCTTTCAATAAAGTTATTACTACAAACAGCTCTAATAAAATGAAACTATAAATGTAATGATATTAAAATTCGTAAACAAAATAATCATAATAACAAATGTAACCGAAATCGGAAAATAATTTTGAAAACACCACCAATTAACCATACGGTTAGTACCAAGGTAGGCAATAAACTCCTTGATCTAGTTCAAAAACACTTCTCAACTAATAATTCCATTAGCAAAATTTTTCATAAAAGTACACTGAAACTTACTGCACTGATAATCTTGATACGATAATAAAAACACAATAATAAATTCCTAAAACAACATTAAGATAGTAATTATAACCAGCTTACAAGAAATAATGATAATAACACAATGTGCTGCAATTGTCATAAGCCTAACGTATATCCTTGGCAAAATAAATGCCTTGGAGATTCCATAGTATACAAAACTACTCCATTACTGAAAATCCTAATCTTACCAAACATTATATCAGATGTACTAAGAATAATTTTAAGTCTCAATTTTACCAGCATATCTTACCTTTCAATAATAAAATATACAATAATTCTGATTCTCTCTCTAAATAGTACTGACAATTGAAAGATGCAAAATGAAACTCTTACAGTTAAATGAAAAATCTTAATTAAAGCTAGAACATGTAAATCGCTACATGAAATATGCTTCCTTTGTTTACAAGAAAAAGATCCATATAATAAAATTCTCCAAAACTAACTTATTGAACAAATGTAATAAAAGCACTAATTTTTGCAACCATAGAATTTTCCATACTCTTAAATATACCTGATTTTATGTCAATTTTAGCTCAATATTGTTACTATTTGCTCCTTTTTTTTCTTGTATATCTTAAAATTTAGCTTAGTTAACTAGTATTTTTTCATTATTGTCATTCTTTTATTTGTACTTACCAAAAATAATCTTAAGAAAATATTTGTATTTATACTTTAATTTTAATTTTATATTATTATTATTTTTTACGTTATGTTTTATTTTTTTTTATTTTACCTTTTCTAACATTTTGGTTTGACTATTGCTTCAGTCTTTCACTTTTCTCTCTTCTCTCTTATCTCTTCTTTCCTTTTTTTTACTCTTATCCTTTTTTTCTTCTTTATCTTTGTCTTTTTTCTGATTTATATATTTTGACATCTCTGATATTCTGTGGCAAAACATTGAAAAACTACTGTCTATGAGTTTTACTCACACTATCCTGTATTGTGTTTTAACTTCCCGCCCCATTTATTTCATCTCATTGGATGACGTATTTATTCTTATTTTTTATGTTTTTTATTTTATATATGTATCTTATTTATTTTTTTATTATCTTAAAATCTCTTTATCTATGTATATTACCAAGTAAATTCACAACATTTTACTGTCATAATAGTTTTTAACACTTTATAGCTATTGAGTTGCAGTATGCCATTTTTAAAATTATTGTTATTATTATGTCATTTTTCATTATATTTGGATTTCTGCTATGGTCGCACGACCAACCAAGTCTGCGTGAAGATCTAAAGCAGGTCGTGCCGTGTTGTTATGGCTCCATTTCATGTTTTTCTATCATCCCCATCATCCCTAGCGTTACATAGACAAATTTCTCATTAGTGTGTGGACTGTACTTAACAAGACAATCTTTGCATATCTCTTAAGCTGAGGTTTCCAGGGATACTTTCAAGGTGTTGTTTTGTTTCATGTTTTATCATTCCAAGTGCACCTACTACCACTGGCACAACACTTGTTTTCAATTTTCACATTTTTTTCTATTTCAATTTCCAGGTCTTTATATTTTGACAGTTTTTCAAATTCTTTGGTTGCTATGTTAAATCCGCTGGATAAGCCATATCAATTAATAGACAAGTTTTTTCTTTCTGATTTTTAACAATAATGTCCGGCCTATTTGCTTCAATTTATCTGTATATGTAGATGGTGTTATCCCATAGAATGGTGACATCTTCTATTTCTGTAACCGGGGCTGGGTGATGTTCATACCAGTGTTTGTTTACAGATTTTCCATAGTGTTTGCACATTGACCAATATAAAAATTTCCTCACTCTATCGTGGCGATTTTTATATTCATTTGAGGCAAATAGAGAACAGCCTGAGATTAGATGGTCTATTGTTTCTTGGTATTTTTTTTTTATAAGCGTTTCACCCCGAGCAAGGCATGTCACTGCCACTTTTGCGCAGAGGGCTACATAGAGTGGAGAAAGGATGATTAAATATAGGAAATGTCAGAGGGTGGGTGATAGGCGGGTAAGGATACAGAGAATGAGGGTTGGGTAGATGAGAGTGTTCTGAGAATAATTGTGAATTAGTGTGATAGAAGGTGTCTATTGACTCTACATTTAAACACCTGGAGATTGTAGCTGTCGGGAAAGCAGACTTGTGGAAGGGAATTCAACAGGCGGGAAGAACGAGAAAAGAAGCTGTTGGAGTAGAATTTACGGTAACATCTTATTTGTTTAACTGTAAAAGGGTAGGACCTAGTTGCTAATCTAGTATATCATGTAAATTCATGCTTAGGCGGCACAAGAGATCTAAGCTCATCGGAGCAGAAGCCATGAAAGTACTTGTAGAAGAGCCACAGGGAAGCCACATCACGCCGGTGAGAGAGTAGTTGCAGCCGGTCTGCCAAGTCATTATCAACCACGTTACAGATCATCCTTTGTATTTTGTCAAGAAGCCCAAGGAGAGCAGCAGGGGCACCCGACCAGATATGGCAGCAATATTCTATACACGGGCGGATGGTAGATTTGTATATGTGCAGAATAGATTCAGGTGGGAAAAACTTACGGGCCCTGCACAGAGAGCCGACTTTCATAGCAGTAGATTTGGCAATGGATTCGATATAGTCATTCTATTTGAGGTCCGCCGAAAGGGTAAGGCCAAGGAGGCGTAGTATTTTGCTCTCTGGTAGGCTAGCCTGTCCCATGCTAATGGGAGGTAGATGCGATTGTCTGTGGAGGTTAGTTGATAATAGCTTCGTTTTACAGGCATTGAAATTTACAAGCCATTTTCTACCCCAGGCCACTACGGATTGGAGGTCCCTTTAAAGAACGGCAGCGAGGTTCACCTTGTCGTCCACACCTGGTTTTTGATCGATGCGAGAATAGATTGTTGTGTCATCGGCATACATGCCAACTTGGGATCTAATGGTATCAGGGAGATCATTAATGTAGATCAGAAAGAGCGTGGGAACTAGGGACCTAGGATGGAACCTTGAGGGACGCCCGCGTTCGTCTGGTAGTTTTGGGAGGCATGCCCATTTAATACCACCTTCAATGTGCGGTTAGAGAGGAAAGACTGGATGAGGTCAAACAGATGTCCAGTTATCCCATAGCTCCGCAGTTTGCACAAGAGGCCAGCATGCCAGACCCTGTCGAACGCTTTGGAGATATCCAGGTCAACGGTTCGGGCTTCACCATTCTTGTCAAGTGCCCGGTATATGTACTCAGTAATGGTCGTTAGCATATCAGCAGTAGACCTGGTGAAGCGAAACCCGTACTGTTTGTCAGAGAGAAGCCTGTTGACTGTGAGATGCTGAATCACCTCGGCGTTTACAATGGCTTCGAAAACTTTGCCAAAGATCGGAAGGAGACTAATAGGACGGTAATTGGCGGGGTCTGAGGGTTCGCCAGAATTCTTAAATATAGGAACTACGCAGGAGGACTTCCAACAGGCAGGAAAGCAGGAAGCAGATAGGCAGAGGTTATAGAGTTTAGAGAGTACAGAGGAGAGTTCTGGGGCACATTTCTTCAGTACTATGACTGGGATTCCGGCACCGCCACTCGCTTTGTGTGGGTCAAGTTTTGCAATTATCTTGGCGACCAGCGAGGGTGTAATTTGGACGCTATTTAGTTGAGCCTTAGTTCTGGGTGGGAAGTCTGGTGTAGGTATTCCTAACGAGTCCAGTGTCGAATTGGTTGAGAATCTACGGGCAAATCATTACAGCCTTGTCCGCTGGGTAGGTGAGAACTTCAAACTCATTGATTAGTTGGGGTATTGAAGTCTTGTTTCTGCTGAGCACGCTTTTGCAGAGACGCCAGTAATCTATGGAACCAAACTTAGATGATGCTATGCGTTGCCTAATTCTGGTAGCAAACGCCCTCTTAGTTTTGTTCAGTACTTTTTTACACTTGTTCCGTGCTGAGGCGAAAAGGCACCTGTTTCGGTTCGACGAGCAGCTTCGATAGAGCCGGAAGAAATGGTTCCGATGGGCAATGGCGGCCGAGCAAGCGGGTGAGAACCAGGGGGACGAATTTGGTTTTAGTTGGAATTTCCTGGCTGGGATAAAAGCATCGATGCCAGCCTTAACCCAAGAGGAGACCTCGGAGGCACAGTCTTCGACAGGAAGATCGAAGACGTTGTTCCAGGGGACGTCGCAGAGGAAGTCTCTGAACGAGTCCCAGTCTGCTCTTTGGTAGCAGTATGATATTCTGCTGGTCTGTTTTTCTTTGCCGAATAAATTGATAGCGTTTATTGCATGGTCGTTTAATAAAATTATTTCAGAAAAATTGATATCATGTATTTTTCAATTAAAAATGACACAGAGGAAATGAATTAGTGTGTTACCATATCGTTTAATATGAAATACTTAGAGAAATTGATGTAGTATGTTGCCGGATTGTTCTGTAAAATTCTTTCAGAGAAAGTGTTATAGTGTATTGCTAGATTGTTAGTTTAAACAATTCTTAGGAAAAGTTTATATTGCAATACTATATTATTCAGTAAAAAATAGATCAAAATATATAGTGTGTTCCAAGATTGTTTAGTAAAAGATCTTTTAGATAGAATGATTTAATTCATTGCAAGATTGTTTAGAAATAAAATGTTTAGAAAAATAGTGCTATATTCTTCAGGAAAATTGGTTTAGAAAAAAAGATATAGTGTATTTACTTTAATAAAAAAGAAAATTTTAGAGAAAATATTACAGTGAATTGCCTCTTTGTATACTGAAAATGTTTTACAGACAATGATATGTGGATTTCCCAGAATGGCCCTGAAAAAATTTCAGAAAAAAAATGAGTGTATTGCCGGTTAGCATAGTACAATAAATGTTTTCGGAAAAAAAAGCTATAGTGTATTGCCGAATTGTTTCGTAAAAAATTTAGAGAATATGATATATCTAATTACTTGATTGTTTAGTAAAAGGTGTCTTAGATAAAATAGTATAGTTTATGACTGAATTGATTAGTATTGTAATGTTATAGGAAAAATAAAAACTAATTATGCCTTGATTGTTTAGTAAAAAAGTTTTAGAAAAATGATACCGTGTATTGCTGCATTATTCATTAACAAATTACTGACGGACTGTTTAGCAATAAAAAGTTTTAGTGAAAATAATATAGTACATTGTTGGCTTGTTTAGTAATAAAAATTCTAATCAAAATGATATAGTGTATTGCCCCATTATTCAGTAAATATTTCAGAGGAAATAATATAGTGTACTGCCCGATTGTTTAGTAAAAAGGTTTTTGTGAAAATGATATAATGCATTGCTGGTCTGTTTAGAAAAATTTTTTTATAGAAAATCATATCGTCTATTGCCAGATAGTTCAGCAGAAGAAAAGTTTTAGAGAAAATGATGTAGAGTTTTGCCACATTATTCACTAACAAAATTATTAAAATACACCTTAAAATGCCGAATCCAGATGCGTCGTCAGTATTGTTGCTACCATGTCATTAGAAGTTTCGGGTCTCAATAAACAACTTCTCTGATAGGCGACCCAACCGAATATGATCAGTATTCGGCTCGCACCAAGAAAGAAAAAAATTCCTACTAGCTTTAGGACGTGCATTATATAAGTTCCCCAGAAAAGGTAATTAATCAAGACTTCACTTGGGCTCGTCGGTTGTACTGGTATTCCTACATACGGCCAAGACGGGGTGTCTTTTTGAAGAAACGAAATTATATATATATATATATATATATATATATATATATACATATATATATATATATATATATATATATATATATATATTAAGAAATAAAAACAATAAACCGCTTTATCATATTGGCTCGTCTTACGACTTTCCTTTCTCTTCCTCCAATTTTTAACTTCTTTATGTCTTTTGTTCGTTCGTTCTCTTTTATAACTTTCCTTTTTATTCTTATTTTCTTATATATTACGAGATATTTACAATAACGTGATTATTATGACAGCCTATTTACAAAAGGAAATCTCCATTTCGAATCATTTATAACGCATTTTAGATGCGTTATAAATAATTCGAGTTACAGACCAATACTTTAATAAAAATTCTGTTTGCTGAAAAGACAAAACAATTTACAAAAATGCTTATATGTTAATCGAAAAATATTTACATGTTAAATACTAGTTAAAAAACGTAACGTGTAAATTTAGTTAAAATTATCATTAAATACAAAACTCCTTAACAGAATAAATTCCTTTAAAAACTAAGAGAAATAATATATACTTAAAATTTGCTAAAGATAAATATTTACATATTATATTATAGTTAAATGAGAATATATAACTTGTAAATTGGTTAAAATAAGTTACTTCTAAAACAAAAGATTGCCAGTAATGCTAAGGAAAGATCATGTGTAAGAATATTTGTAATAAAATAAATCTATTCGAAAGACCAGTAGGACAAGAAAAAAAACGAAAAATGGAGTATGTTAATAAATCAACTCAAAAAACTAAAATAAAATTAAAAATTCTTTCTCTGTAGTTTTTAACATACATATGCACAAATATATGTACACTTTTAAGTTTTAATGGTGGTATTTACGACGTGTGTTCACTGGGAACACTCGTAATTTGTCGTAGTTTTGGTCCATTAGTTAGCTCTATTTATCCACAACCAGCTGGTGGTCTTCTCGACGGATTACAAAATCATTTGAATCGCCCGCCTTCTTTTTTGTCCAGTTATCCCTAGGCTAATAATGGCTCGTAACATTGACGTTCCTGCGAACCCCCTAGAGCCGATCTCGACGAGGAAACAATGAGTACGCCATCCTTTAGTTCTACACTCGTCTAAGAGCCCTTGATAGTTGCTGATCTTCCTCTTGCTGTGCTCCTTCCATGGGACCGTTAACTCCAGCAAAATAATCTGTTTCGTGGCGTCCGAATAAACGATTATGTCTTGACGAAGTTTGGAGGACGATATATGTGTAGGTAATTTTAATTATTTCCCAAGATCGACTCGCATCTGCCAATCTGACACGGACGATAACAGGGAATGAGATCCTGCAACCTGCTTATCGGCTTTGCACCTGCTTTAACGAAGCGTTTCGCTCTTGTTTCTGAGATGATTTTATTGCTCTCCAAGGCTTCAGCATTAATGAGCGCTGTAGCCTCCAAAATATTTTAGAGGAAAGGATGTAGTTTATTTTCGGATTGTTTAGTGAAAATATTCTGGAAACTTGATATAGTGTTTTGCCTAATTGTTATACAAACAAATGTTTTATAGAATATGATATAGTGTATTGCGGCATCATTGAGCAAGAAAGGTTTTAGAGGAAGTTATATAGTTTATTATCGGACTGTTTTTTAAAAATATCTTAGAAAAATGTTATAGTTTATTTCCGGATTGTTTAGTAAAAATTTTGTCAGTAAAAATTATATATTTAATTGCCGCATTATTCAGTAAGAAATGTTTCAGAGGAGATTATATAGTGTACTGCCAGATTGTTTAGCAAAAAGGTTCTTGTGAAAATGATATAGTGTACTGTCAGATTGTATAGCAATTGTTTTTAAGAAAATGATATAATGTATTGCCGGATTGTTTACAAAAAATGTTTTAGAGAAAATGATGTAGTGTTTTACCACATTATTCAGTAAGGAATGTTTCAGAGGAAATTATATAGTTATGGTCGGATTGTTTGAGACAAAAATGTTTAAAAATGATATAGTTTTTTGCCAGATTGTTTAGCAAAACGTATTTTAGAAAATATATCATAGTTTATTGTCGGATTGTTTAGTAAAAATAATTTCGAAAAATGATATTGTGTATTGCTGGACTGATTAACAAAATGTTTTAGAGAAAATGATATTGTGTTTTGTTACATTATTCAGAAAGAAATGTTTCAGAGGAAATGACAGAATGTATTTCCGATTGTTTAGTAAAAAGTGTTTTAGAGAGATGAGATAATGTATTGCCGGATTGTTTAGTCAAAACAAGTCTTACCTAGTGTTTGTTTGTTGGTTCTTTCTGGTTATTGGAATGTCAACGTCTACAGATTATTTAATGCAGAAATGTAAATATTTTGTTGGTATTTTCTAGGATAATCGTTTTAGTTCTACATGTTTTTAGTCATTTGGTAATAAAGTTTGACGTAATGAGTTCATATCTTTTTCGATGTTATTTGCGAGCAATTTAATATAACGAGCTGAACTGGATTTAGAATTTGGCTTTCTGTTTAACAATTCTGACCCATTATTCATTACCCCACCCACACATCTAAACGTACAGCAGCAGCTATTCACAAGTGGTCACTCATCTTATGCATTGATCTAGGTCAACGTTGCTTAACTTCGGTGATCATACAAGAGACTGTTTCAATGAAATTAAAAAAAAGATAATTGATGACAGCGTGTAATCTACTTGAGGTATTTGATTTAATGAACGACGGAATTCTAAAATGTGAGGTTTGGCAAATTATGCGAGGGTTACACGGGATAAGATAAAGTGCACAAGAAGATGGATTTAACTTATGTTCTTCTCTTATAAATTTATTTTATTAATTTCGGCTTAATATTTTCTAGGTTATTTCATTTCAGGTTCATTTTATATCATGGTTACTCAATTTGTTTTTTTTAGAGATTTGGCTTTATTCGTTCGTGATTTTAAAAAATATATGTTTTCAATTCCTGATGTCTTCTCTTATTCGTCATGCAATCTTCGTACTTATCATGTTTATTTGTTAATCTTTTCTTTTACTTTTTGTTTCATAAAAGAATTTTTCGTTTTTCCACTTGTATACATTTTATTTGTTGATATGTATTTATCTCTTTGCTTCTAAAAAAATTTGAAGATGTTTGTTTGTTACGCTTTGTATCGTCAACGAAAGCAAAGTTATCTTGACGTCTTAGTTTCGTTGTTGATTTTTGTCGATTTTTTTCCCTTTTCTAACGAAATATTTTTTCTCCTGTTGACGGGTAATTACTGGCTTGTTTCAAATCTACTTTTTCATTTGTTTAGTGTCTTCAATTTTTTATTGCTTTTCTTTGGAGCACTGGATTCTGCTTCTTTTCTTTTTTTATTCTTCTCTTGTTGTTTTTCATTGTGCGGAAATGGGAAAAACCTGGAGATTTAAAGAAACCTATCACAATCTTGCCTGGAACATACATCAAGTAAAACGGAAATGGAATTGAAGCACGCACGTGATGTTCTGGCTCAACTGACAGTATCCGCTGTGGAAATAGACTCCTTTTCGACCAGGCAGTGTTTGGGATTTTATTAGCTCGTGGTTTTATACATGAGGCTATATTTAGTGGTTTTATATATGAGCCTATAATTTTCTATAAAATGCTTTATAAGTAATTTTAAGTACATTTAACCATTATACTATCATGAGAATCTTGTTAAAATTAGAAAATAACTAGATTATTCTAAGTTTATGGACCATGCCTCTTCAAGACGTAGGTGATTATTGCTTTTCACACCTTCCTGATCCTTGTAGATCTCAATATGTTTTGCTTTTTGTTTTTGTTTTTTCTCAGACTGTGTTCTACTAGCCATTTACAAGCTCATCAAGTTTATTATGCGCAACTTTTCTCTGTTCCTCTTTCACTCAATCTGTCCTGTAGCAGATATTTCAAGCCTTCCTTCCTCATTACGTACCCCAAACATTTCAACTGCTTTTTTCTTTGGTGTTAAGTATAAGTTTTCTTTTTGTTTTCATTTTCTTCAAATCTTCTTAATTTCTCACATGTTTGGTCCATGATATCCTCCGCATCTTTATAAGCCACATTTTTTTCATTTCTGAGGAGATTGTCTAGCATTCTC
The DNA here is from genome assembly GCA_037127315.1 of Ascarosepion bandense. Classification (NCBI taxonomy): domain Eukaryota; kingdom Metazoa; phylum Mollusca; class Cephalopoda; order Sepiida; family Sepiidae; genus Ascarosepion; species Ascarosepion bandense. Next base: position 5,334,007 of record JBBBDQ010001243.1, on the reverse strand, counting down.
TGCCTTGAACGAAGACAAATATCAGGTAAGAACTGAATACTCTTTTCTTTGTTTCTGACGAAATTTCTCTGTCTCTTAATACTTTACTAAGCTTTTGGAATACATCTTCGCCCATCGAAATATGTCTTCAGATATTAGTGTCACACTTTCCGTTTATGTTAGCGCACTACCATATATACAAGTCATTAAATATACATTATGCATAGATATCGTTATTAGGATAGTAATAAACATGAACTCGGTATTTTTTTTAAGCAATTACAGTTGTCTTTATTTTTTATGTAATTTTTTATCGTTTTGTTCATATAATGTAGGTGAAAAGTTTGGAAAAAACTTTGAATTTAGAGTTATTTTAATTATTAATATTAAGTATTCGTGCTCATAATTGGATATTAAATTATTTATTCCAGAACTTTTTCTATCTATTTCGAGACTTTTCTGACTTTTCTTTCGAGAGAGTACTTCACTGCACGTTTACAACTTTCCAATTTCGTTGCAAATGGCGTTGGAGAACATTCCTTGTCAGGATGAATTTCAATCTGTCCTGTGTTTTTTATTGAGAGTGTTTTATTTTCTCCAAGATATATTGAACTTCTCAAATTATTATTCTACGGAGATTCGTTGATTATTCCATTATTATATAACTAGTCAACCTTCACGATCCAAGAATTTTAACCACTAAACATGAGAGACAGTAGAAAGAATAATTTGAAGCATAATTCAACAACCATATGCTACATTTAAGTAGGATTTATTATTTATTGTGTACATTCAATCTTTAATATTCTTACTAATATCTTATAGGGATGACAAATGTGTGTCTGGGACAACCTATCTTGTAGTTTTCTTCCTTATTAGCTATACTAAATTTGATATACACTAGTTTATTTGAAGTGCAAAGAACTTACTAATTCCACATTTAAAATTTTTACGGAAGATTCAGAGTATAAGAAAAAAAACACTGGAGAAGAAAGAGTAAAAAGACCATATCTAATTAGATAAATGAGATAACAAAGATAACAAAGAAAGAAAAGATAGAGAGAATTAAGGAATTAATGTATTTATAAAATAAAATATTACAAGGAGACAAATGAAAAGAATGAATATAAAGTTCAAAATAGTCATGAATACAAAGCAACACTGAAGAAATATAAACTATGATTACTGATTCATGAATAAAAAGTGGAAGATTTTTCAAAGATTTGTTTGTAGGAAGATCATGGAATGTATCAGAAGTATTTTATGTATCTACAGTATAGGTCAAAAGTTTGGAGGAAAAAACTTTGGATTTAAAAATTAAACCTTTCATACCTTTCATACTTTCATTGGTTTAATTACCTCCTACTAAGCTAGGAGGCTAAAACGGTTTAACCCATGAAAGCTTTTTATTTTTTATCATTTCACCCCAAGCAAAGCAATAAATCTGCTACGACACAAGAAGTTGCCAAGTGTTAGACAATACGAGAAAAACTATTATTAAGTAGAGTGAACAATAAATGAGTAAATATCAAGAAGACAAGGAATAACGATTGACATTGCATTTAAATATTTGAAGAACAAAGTTGACTGGGGAGCAAAAAGCCGAAAAAGAGTTCTACAGGTACGAAATGAGCTAAAAGCTTTGTATCTAATTTTTCAGAATGGAGTTACATAAAATTTTAAATTCGTCAAACTTCAGATTACCATTAGTCAGCAAGATCGATTACGCAAAAAGGGGTAAAGTTTAAAGGAACTATTATACTGTTATCGATCAACAAACGACTCAATGTATTTATTTGTTTTAAACTCGTTTTAATATTTGCCCGGAGAAAACTATTGTATAATCATGAATTTTTCTAATCATTTATCATTTCGTCCGAAGCAAGGCGTTACTGCCGCTAGTGAGCATGGTATCATAGTAAGAGTAAATACTGTGTATATGCGATGTCAAACAAAGGATAAACGAGGGATGGGATTTAAGTAGACAGAAGATGGCAATTGACGTTGCATTTACATTTTTGATGATTGCTGTTATCAGTGAAGCAAGTAAATGAAAGTAGTTTCCACAGACGGGAAGTGCGAGAAAAGAAACTCTTAGAGTAGAGAACATGAGTACATTTAATTATTTCAACGGTAAAAAGTTTTGAACCTAGAGGCCAATCTAGTAGCAAGCTGAAATTTAGGTCGCTGGGGCACCGGAGAATAAAAAGCTCATTAGACCAGTTGCTATGAAAATAATTGTAAAAAAGACAGAGGGAAGCCACGCCACGTCGAAATGAAACGGAGTGAAGTCAAGATGCCAAGTCAGGAGCAATTACATTGCAGATTTATCTTTACATGTGCAAAGGACCAGAACTCAGAACGACTTAGATGCTTTACATGACATCCATACAAAAGTCTAAACCTGATGAGGTTTTTGAAAATAGAAATTATAGCAGTGTGAAATATAATTTTCATTTTTATGTATATTTTCTTAAATCATATTGCCACGAGCAAGGCGGTAACGCCACTGATGTGCAGAGGTCTACATAAAAGTAAAAAGATTAAAAAAGATTGAAGAGAATAATGAACCAGTTAGAAAGGAACAACAGAAGGATGGGAATACAGGTGTGATGACAGTTGCAAAGGTGGAGAGAAAGGAAAGGATATACAGGGCCGTGTAGAAAGAACTAGGATCAAGTAGTTAAGAGATGACTATTGACCTTGCATTTAAATTCCTGGAGGTTGTAGCCGTCAGGAAAGCAAGAATAAGGAAGAGAGTTCCACAGGTGGGAAGTGTATTTTGTTCTTTTAGAATCTTGAGTTGTTGGATAAAAGTACCCTTTACGAACCCTATGTTTTCATTTTTATTTCATATATTAATTTCCCATAAGTAAGAGATCCACATGCAATCAGATTATTTATTTATTCTTCAGGTATTTTTTTTTATTTCCAGTTACATTTGTACTTTTGAAAACTTAGAAATCGGCCACTCATATTACATAGTCAAACAAAAAACTATGTTAGGACAAAAAGGTAAGCTCTCATATTGTATGAATCAAGTGCTAAAGAGATTTCAAATATAATAAAGCCACTTCAGATGAGCTATATAATATTTTACTATATCCATAATTGCCAAGAATTTTGGATATCTGGAAGGTGTCTTAACAGACGATTGAAAATTCAAGACTGAATTTGCAATACATATGAAATCTCAAAATATGTATTTAAATGCTCAGTAAATTATTAAAAATCCGTAAATTAGAAAGAAACAAAAGTATGCTGAACTGCTGTGTAATAACAATTAGTCTATAATGTAGTAAATGCTTGAACATTTCTTCATAGTTGAAGGAAAAAGGGAGGCAAAAGAAATGAGGTGCTACAAAGGGATACTGGAAATACTGGTGACAGAGTATATTATCAACCAGGAAAATTTAAGGAAAATGTAAAGAAAATTGACACTTATATCCGGAATAAGAAAAAGACACCTTAAATTTTCTTGACACATATTGCGGAAAATTATTTCAAAAAGTAAGCACATATAAACCATGTCATAGAAAAAAGGGACAGGAGTAGGGGCATTTTATTGCCTTGGCCATTTTGTGGTAATGGATGGCAGAATTTTGTGTGGCCAACATCTCAAACAATAAAAATGTAATGAACAAACAAAAGGAAATTGTGGAGAACCATGCTATCACATGTCAAAACCAGAAAAAGTATAACGAGAAAGAATATATATTTTGTTTTCATAACTATTTTAGCAATTTCAGTGTAGACATGTTATATATTACCAATTATACAACCAAATCTGGTCGTCTGTCAAACAAGCCAGGATATCGAAAAAATTACCTGAAATGTATCTGAACTTTTTAACATTTGAACTTCACAAAATTAAAGGTTACCTTTTTATGTAGTTTTCTGTTTGTCATCTAATCAGATTATCTCGGCGCGAAATTTTCAGAAGTAAAAAAAAATAGTTTATATATTGATTGCGCTGAGACAGTCGCCCAGGGAAACAATACTTGACGATTTCACTGATTGCCAATTAACGAAACTATTCAGTCAGTTATTGCTATGCAAGATACATCTGTGGGCGATCATGTCCCTTTTGAGATATGTTTGTCTAGGCAGATAATTCTCTAGCATTAGACAGCCATGTAGAATGGTTGCCAATCAAGGCTATAGAGCCCAGTGGATACTTTTATTCAAGATATAACTGGAAGGAGAAGAGATGAATTAATACCTTTCTTGTTATGCATCTTTGTCGCCAATTTGTTCTGGCGAAACATCGCCAAAAATATGTAGTGACCGGTTTGGCTGGAAGTAAAACACGGACAACAGAAGGTAGGTTCAAAACAGTGTATTAGTATAACAAGAGCATATATAGAAAGTAAGTGTTAATAAGTTAATAGAAGTAAGTCCGAACCGTTATGTTCCTAATTGCCTGAATCGTAGTTGGCTTTGACTGCGTCCTTTACTGTGTTTCTAACTGTTGTTAACTGCCGTCAACTGCAGTATTTAATTTCCTTTCCACTTCAGAAAAAATGTGGCCTTCTTTATGCGCGTAATAAGGATCATATAGCCCGAGCAAAGCATTCTGTCTAGTTTTCCCCAGAGGAGACTCTACCCTTCGGTGGAGTCTCGACTGGATTATTACTCTCCACCCGAAGAGCTCGGCAATGCAAGGCAGCTAACTACTGTCAATTGCAGTATTTAATTACCTTCTCACTTCAGACAAAAAAGGTCTTTTTTATCCGGGTAGAAAGGCCATATTGTCTGAGCATGAATTTTTGTTTAATGTCCCCAGACGAGACTCTACGCTTCGGCGGTGTCTCGACTGGGTTATTACTCTCTACCCGAAAGTACAGAGTTTGACAGTGCGCAAGACAGTTAACTGCTATTAACTGCAGTATTTAATTGCCATCTCAATTCAGACAAAATGTGACACAATGCCTTTTTAATATGGGTAATCCGGCCCATATAGCCCGGGGAAAGATTTCTGTCAAATTTTCCCCAGAAGCCTCGAATGGGTTATTAGTCTCCGCCCGAAGGCAGAGAGCTCGACAACGGGTAATATATAGTACGTAGAAGAGCCCATTACATGTAGGAGGGCACCATAACATTTTCCTAGGGTATTTGCGCGCAAGTTAATGCAATGAATTCAACTGAAATAGCCATGCCAATTCGTCTTACGGTCTGATCACATTTTCTAAAATTGCAGTGTTTATTTTTTGTATTTATTTAGCTTTCTATATTCAACCACTGATCAAACTCTTTCTTCACATGAAGCCAGATTTTCCGTTTACCTTCGATATAATTGCTCTTTATTTATGTTGAGATATATTTAAGGTATTTTTTCGTTTAGGTTTCCTCTGTATAACTGTGTCTCTGTTCAGCTGAAATTATCTTTTAGTTTAAAGTGTCCGTAGGGAATTATTATTTTATTTCGGTTTGTTTATTTGGACAGGAAAGTCTGTGATACAAGTTAACCACAAAAGTAATGACCTTTATTTTTTTTAATGTAATCAGACTCTTCTATTCAGAGTGTTTCTAAAGTTACGATTCATTTGAACATCAAAAACTATAAAGTAATAAAACCAAATCTCGCTCGTCGGCTTTCGTAATTATCAACGCGCGAATTTCAACGATATAACTAAAAACCTTATTATTGTATCTATAAAATATTTCATACATCGAAACCAGGAAACAAAAACAAAAAAGGAATGAAGAAGTGATAGAACGAGAAATCATATATTTAGAAGGATACAACTCTATTTCCGAAAGGTGACAGTTATTCTTCTTTATTTGCAAGAAATTTCATCGATTTGGAATGCTGAATTATTTACAATACAATTGAGTCACCCAACCTACAGAAATAGTCTCTCTCTCTCTCTCTCTCTCTCTCTCTCTCTCTCAAAAAAAAGCAAAAAAAAAAGCAAAAAAGTCTAACCATATTGATAAAGCTGTGGTACAGTGAAACAGATCTGTCTGTGGATGATTATATATACACATATAAAATGGACACTGAGAACAACACTAAACGTCTGTTTTATGCTTCAATGTAATTTTCAGGACCTGTGTGCTATATTTTGGCTCGACAATATATGCCGGTAAATAACTTATGTGTAGTAAGATATATTGTGTTATTCTGAGTTTTGCTGGGATGCTGGTTACAGAGATGTTTCAATTATTGTAGAGTCTACTGAAAAGAAAGTATTTTGGATTCAAATGCGGTTATTTCTTAAAATTTTACTCAGTGTTTATTTTTTATTAATTAATTTTATTTTTTATTATTATTATGTTGTCATTTTTCATCATATTTCAATTTCTGCTGTGGTCGCACTACCAACCAAGTGGTGTGTTGTTATAGCACCATTTCATGTTTTTTTTTATATCTCCCCTATCATCCTTAGCGTTACATAGACAAAGTTGTCCTTAGTGTGTGGGCTGTACTTAACAAGACATTCTTTTGTATATCTCTTAAACTGGGGTTTCCAGGGATTCTTTCAATGTGTTGTTTTCTTCCATGTTTTATCATTCAAAGTGCAC
>JBBBDQ010001243.1:5215000-5322500 GCA_037127315.1 Ascarosepion bandense | reverse complement strand
AGTATTGTTGTCGGAACGAGGCAACAAGCCACAGCTACAATTTTCTCGCATCCAAAACGTACTAGATATAACGGGATACATAGCTTAGTTTTCAATTTAAATTTAAAACAGCTGGATTCTAAAACTATTCAATTTAATTCAATTTCTTTTTTTAATTTTTTAAAATTATTTATTTGCGTTGATATTGCGTTTTAAATATGCTACATTGTGTCAGCATTATTTTTGCTCGTAAAAGAGATATACTGGAGTAAATTTACTATAGATGATGATGGAATTAGTGCACATTCAATGGATTTACTTTATCAATAAATTTTATTCCGTTTTTAATGAACTTGCCTTCCTTTATATCTTCATTATAGTCTGACCTATTATAATGAATGTTTGTTTTACTGAGTGTACTGTTTTCTAAAATATAACTAGATCTACAAATAAACAGAATAAATGTCTCGGAATTCGTACTAACACATGAGCAATGTGATTTTATTTCCTACAAATGCAATTTATCAGAATTTATAATTATTTTATTAATATGATTTTATCCATCATAAACTAAAGGGAATTATTTAAGTTTCTTTAGGCTGAAAGTTTTCTTCATCTAAAAAAGTAATTTTGACTTTTGTTTGTTATAGTTTTATTAGAAAATGCTCATTTCAAACTATCAATATATTTACGAGTACTAGAAGATCATAATTTGTTAAGTCTTACATATGCATGTTACAGGAAACGAAACTGTTCCAATAACAAAAAGTAAACATGTCACTTAAAGACTTATAACAGCAGCATCAATAATTGGATAGCCTGTGTAACTAGAATGGAAAATGAGGAAAATAAATTTCGGGAAATCACTCATTAAATTCAGCAAAGATTAGGAAGAAAACACCCACGAGTAGTAGTAAGAGCTATAACAGTTAGCCTATATTCTTTAAAATATTTTAATATAAATATTTCATCAATTTCAAGTAACAGTAATGTAATCTAGATGATTTACAATGTTCAGACTGTCGTCCCAATCTTTATTGTCATGTTTGCGACGTTTTATGGTAATAATGATGAGGACAACTGTACGAACATTGCAAATAATGTACATAATACCTCATCTCAGAAGTATAGACAAATAGTAATGTAATCTGGAAGTGGAATATTTCGTTTAATTAATTCTACCCTATAATTAATTTCACCAATATCCTATTAATATTGCCTATAATTAATTTCGCCAATATTCTATTTGAAAGATTGTCCGAAGGTGTTTTATTGTTTCTTTTCTTATTACGTTCAGAAAATCATCTCTACACTTACATAAATAAGTACTCAGAATAATAAGACTCTACCTCATTATTAACTAAATTATTGAAATTAAAAAAGGATTGTGAAAGTGAGCTTAGAGCAGGCCTTATAGCATACCCATACCTGACGATAAGGGAAAATACTTTGATGAATGACTGACTTGGTCACTCGATATTTGCAGTAAAATTAGATCACTGCCCAAGGCTCGCCTAGATTTGGAACTCTTTTTTTTTTTATGTGATAGTTTTCAGACGAAAGTATTCTTAATTTATCGTCACCAGCCTTTAAGCCAGATTTGTTTCTCAGCTAAAAAAAATATCCCTAATAACTTGTTGAAGCGTTCCATCTTGATAATTGAAATTCTGGGCAACCATCATTTTAAGGCCAACGAAATCACATGTCACTTGTGATAGACAATGTGCGGCTTCCATGTAAGATAAAAGTCTGTATTGATTCTCTTTTTTTTACTTGGACTCTTGCTTAACAATTTGGAACTGAATCACGTCTCAAAAATAAGTGGAAGCGATGGAATTTTTCAAAAATCAAACACTGGCAAGGTTACCACGTGCTTCGAAAATTTCCTTTTATAACAAGATGCTTTTTCTGGAAAGTTCAGTCGTTAATTACTTCATTTTAAGAGAAGTTAAAACTAATAAAAATAGAAAAAATATTTCAAAGTCTTTTTTCAAACGGCCAAATGCGGCTTTGTAAGTTATGCGCAAGTGATTAGAACTAAAATATACGTATTTCAATGATTTTTTACCATGATAAAGAAGACTCGAGATCTACTCGAAGTAATAGGTTACAGATTAATAAGCACAGTTTATACAGTTATACAGGGAATATATCAGTTAACCCTAGATTTAAACGGTTTAAGATTGTAATAATCAGGGTGGCATCCTCTTGTGAGTATATTCTACGAAGCAGATCTTCCTGGGAACAAATTAGTTTTGTTGAACTTATATCTCACCAGTGGAAAACAACGGTAAAAAGAGTGCATGCTATGGTGAGTCTGGGTTGTGAAGGTTACAATTGGATGAACTATGGAATGCAATTGGTCTAAACACTTTTCATGGAAATAGTAATAGAGGAGAGAGAAGCTTGCAACGTTTCGTCTGTCGGAAAGGCGTTGTACATCGGTAACTAATTTTTCATCCATAAAGACGCGGTGACGTTTTTAAACTCTATCGAGACTGTAATGTGAATATTAGGCTGTTACTGCCCGTATATAACAGTATGTACTGAAGAGATACTAAGAACCGAGCATTTTTTCAGGTGTGTATATTGTTAACTTACGAAACGAATTATACAGAGTGTCCCAGAAGTCGTGCAACATATACTAATTTTAATTTTTGATATATTTCATATTTTGATCTAATACGGGTGAGTAAATAACAGTGCAAGAAGGAGTTAAATTGTTTCGTATGTTTGGAAGAGATGGGGCAATATACCACACTGTAGCTCAAGAATTCAACCACAATAATCCTGAGCGAGAAAAACCATTGAGCCATAAGATTATCTGTCGTATGATCAAACTATTCCAAGAAACTGGATCGGTTGCTAACTGTGACAGATGTGGTCGACAAAAGAGTGCGACTGATGAAGAAACATCGACCATGGTTCTGGCAAATGTTGCTAGAAGTCCCGTGAAAAAGGTATGGAAAATAAGCCAGAAGCTAACGATTAGCAAATAATCAATACATCGTATTCTTCAAATACAGAATCTGTTTATGCAGATGGTGAACAATTTGAGCATCTGCTGTGTTTATTATCAATAAAATTGATATTCATATGTATTCTTATAAAAATATGGATGTTGCTCGACTTCTGGAACAATAACTGTATAAATAGATGAGTGAATGAGACAGAATTCTTATATTATTCGTATAATAAAATTTTTTACTAAAAAAACGAATATGTTTTTGTAATGCAATATCTCTGCATCGTATAGGTGAATATGGCTTACATATATCTTGTTTTTATCGTCAGTAAATTTCTATGATTTTTAGAAACAGTTCAAAGCTTTGAATTCATTCTCCGAGACTGGCTATCATCCAAAGCTAGAAAACCTATAATGTCCAGCAATTTAGCCTGTAGACGGGGATAGAATAAAGTGTGAACTGAACAAATTATACCGGAAATTTAATTCCATTCGTGCTTATAACTATCAAGGTAATACCACTTCTTCTAAAGTAATATGCAAATTAATATTTGCTCATAATGACAGCATATTTTCTTACAAATATTTATATTGTTTAAATACATACCATTATCATCATCGTTCTTGTTGTTGCTGTTATAACAACATTTCAGTGATTGCATGCAACGGCGTTCCTCAGGTTACTGTCAATCCGTCTCACACTCAAGAAATTTCAAAATGAAAGCTTTCATTTAATCTCCTTGGCTAGATTATTCTGGTTCTTCGGAGCATATCTACGGAGAGATGGCTTAGTTCTTATTTTAACACTCAGTATGCCTCTTTCCAAAACGAAGCCTGCATTGTCCAGGGACTGAACACACAATTTCTAGGTCAGAAATCCACGACTCACGAGATTATTATCCCGTGAAATAACACTGAGTTAATGAGTGGGTGGAGGGATGATGCAATGTCTCATGCCCTTCCAATCTATGATACCCACCCGAATATCTACTACATCTCAATTTTCATAAGGTAATATTTCTATAAAATACAAATTTTATTTTAACCTAATTATGTACAATAAAGCATCATATGCAATATAGATGAACAATTCAAATTGAGAAAGTAAAACTAAATACTCTGCGTCCGAACACGAATTAGAGACATGTCATAATGCAACATTTCATCTTAAATATCAATACTTTGCGGCAATTTTTCATATGAAATTGAGATAATATTTTGTTGTTCAATAATTTTAACATATTCAGCATGAAGTATGAAAATAGTGACTTTAGTGCTTTACACGACTCAGCATAGGCAAATGAAATTCACAGATGACGTGACATGTGTCTTCTTAAAATCTCTAAATCTGGTCTTTTCCAAAATATTTACTCGCACAACCTATATCCGTTATACTGACGATGCTCTACTTATATATCTACATGATACTTATTCATCTGACCTAATGAAAGTCGAACACTCAACAGAATTTACATAAGAAATGGAAGAACACAATTTCATAACATTTTTAGACATCAAGCATCACCGCGTTAACAACAGTTTAAATCTTGACGTCCACTAAAAATCAACTAATACAAACAACTTAATAGCTTTCTATTCTTATGATAACAACAAAATAAAATCTAACAAAATAATCGGTTTCTACTAAAGAGCACTCAGAATATGCATCCCGAATTATTTACACGAAGAAAAAAATACATTAAAAACACTTTCAAACTTCTCTAGTACTCTAATCATTATATGTAAAGTCTGAAATAAAATGCCCATAAAATATGCCAAAACAAAAAATTGCCCATCCTGACAAACGCAATGAATTAAAAAAATATATTCCTCTATCACATCTACAACCGAAAAGAATCTGTCTAAACTCAACTACTACATCAAAAACAATGAAAGAATTAGTCAACACACAAAACAACAAAATAATAATCTAAAAGCTGAAAATGAATTTACTCCATCGCATGTACTAAACGTCACAAAAATTACGTAGACGAAGCATCAAGGAATCTAATTAAAGATTATAAGAACACAAAAGGAACATTATACAAAACAATTTGTTACCCACTGTGAAGAGACTAACCACAAGTATGACATAAAAATTGCTACTCTGATCAAAGGAGAGAACAATCAACTACGATGTAAATATCTAAAGAATGATTTGATCGCAAAAAAAAGTTTGTGCCCTGGGTCCTACAACATTTTAGATTTCTTAGCAGATCTTCTATTATCTCATTGTAGGATACCTCCAAACAAAATTGATAGAAAAATACTCTAAATGAATTTGACTAGTTTATGCGCAAGTGTAGCCCTAGTAATATAACAATTAATCGTACGAAGGACGCAACGCATTTCAAGTAATCTTTTTCATTAGTCATAAACGTTCTCTAATATTATTCAATATGTATAAAAATATATATTGCTATGTTTTAAATACACTCCTGATCAAAATTTTAAGACCACTTAAAAATCATTAAAAAGTAATATTTTTTACAGATAGATTTTAAACTCCTACCGCTTAAGGTTGCCAATACTACAATCTAAAAGGTTATGGAAACAAAAGGCTATATTCCGAATATTTTATTTAGAAATTTACATTTTTATCAAATGAGGCGATTTACACATGATCATAATTATAAGAACAGAGACAGAAATTCTACGAAATTGTACAAAATGTGTATGAAAAGTGTATGAAAACATTCAACAACCAAATTTAATAATGAGTTCTACCTCCACTGCTTTTGATGACTTCAGAATTTCTGTCAGGCATTTTAGAAATAAGAATTTCCATTAAGGTGCGGGGGATGTTGCTCCGGCTTCAAAACATGGCTTCACGAATTTCATTTTTTGTTGAATATTGTTTGCCATTTCGATAAACATCTCTTGTCATCCATTCTCAAACATTTTCAGTTGGGTTCAAGTCCGGTGAGCATGCAGGATGTCCCATGAGATGGACCCCATTTTGTTGTAGAAAGGTCAAGGTCCGTCTTGCAGCGTGGATTGCAGCATTATTCTGTTGGAATAACCATCCATCCACACACAAACGATGGCCCTCCATCATCAATTTTTTTTGTAGCATGCTAACATAACCAGCCACTGTTTAACAACCCTGCACCACCTGGAGCTCCATCTTCCCTCTGTAAGAAAAGGCTCCCCATACCATTAGGGACCCTCCACCACTATGACGTGTGGAGAAAATTTCAGAAGGCATGTTTTTGTTATGCCAATATCGTTGGAAGCCATCAGGACCATCTAGATTGAATTTTTTCTCATCAGAAAACAGGACCTTCTTCCACTTCTCAAGGTCCCATGTTTGGTATTCACAACTAAACTTTAAGTGGTCCACCTTGTGACGTGGAAGCAGCCGAGGAATTTGTTTACGCTTTTTATTTACCATGCCTTTTTGTCGTGTCGTTTGATGGTTACGGGACTGCAATCAGCATCTTTGAATTGCCTTAATTTGACTAGAAGAAAGTCCCCCCTAGTTCATAACAACCCGTCTTATTCTCTTACTCAATGCAGGAGAAATTTTTGGGGGCCTACCAGAAGATTTTGCTTTTCCATAATTCTCACTGTTCTTTAGAAAGTTGCAAATCACAGTTTTACTGCGATTTACCTTAACTACGATTGCCCGCTATGACAAACCTTGCTTATGGAATTCTAGAATTCGAGAACGCTCAACTTTAGTAAATTTGCTTGCTTTAGGCATGGTAACACATTTACGCAGTGATTGCTAATCTCTAACTGAACTAAAAACATTGGAATTACCATAGATCTAACAATTTATACCCCTGGTCTTATAATTTTGATCATGCGTAAATCGCCTCATTTTATAAAAATGTGAATTTCTAAATATAATGTTTGGAATGTAGCTTTTTGTTTCCATAACCTTTTAGATTGTAGTATTGGTAACCTTAAGTGGTAGGAATTTAAAATCTATCTGTATAAAAAATTCTTTTTAATGATTTTTAAGTGGTCTTAAATTTTTGATCAGGAGTGTATACATATTAACGAAGATTAACGAAATGGTCTTTAAACAAGCAACAATTTTAAATTCTTTGTTTGAACATATTTTTTGGTCAATACACGTATTTAAGTAAATATTCTGTTTCTAATCAAACAATATTATATATTTATCTCTACCGGCCTGATTATTTACGATAAATTTTTGGTACGAAAATGTGTGTCGTTCGGCATGTTTTGAACCTGCAACCACTATTTACATTGGGGAAGCCACGAATAATTCTAGCGCGTCTTAGACCTCGACCACGAATGACCAGCAGTATATGAGTCGCAGATCCAAATGACACACATTTTCGTAACGAAAATGTATCTTAAATAATCAGGCCGGTAGAAATAAATATATAATGCAGTTTGATTATAAAGAGAATATCTATTTAAATACGAGCATTGATAAAAAATAATGCTCAAACAAATATTTTCAAATATATATATATATATATCTTAAAAATCCTCTGTCTGATATATCTTCGGATATATATATATATATCTTAGGAATCATAAAAGTTACTGGTCCCGCTGTTGTAACATAGCTTCTTTATGCTTTTATTATAAGTCCCTTCATGGCAAATGTTCGGATGGACTTTTTTTATGGTACCTTGGCTTTATTAATTTAAGCCCAGTTGCAGATTGCCGGCAAGATGTCATAATTTCAGTTATCTTAACTAAAATTATGACATCTTAACCGTAGGTTCTGTGCTAACATTTTCTTCAGTCTTCTATCGCAGTGTTTGCTTGGGAGACTTTCTTCTAATTTTTTTACTTATCAGTCAAGTTCGACCTTCAAAAATGTATATTCAGTGCCGCTCATTATCTTCTGTCTTCATAATTCCTGGTCTTTTAATTGTTTTTTCTCCTTTATAATGTGATTTTTTCTGTTTCTATTTTTGTTTTTTTCATTTGTTCTAACATTCAATAACTCCCTGCGGTGTTGTACTTTTATGGGATAAAATGATTAAAGAAAAGATTGGAATAACACATGACATGAGAAGCAGAAACACAACAATGTGGAAAAAATCAGCAAATGACAAAATTAACCGGCCTAACTCGATACAAATTGTTGTAATGTTTTATTCGTGTATATGCTGGTGAAGCATTGTCAACTTAATTATATAGTCGTTGAAATACCAGACAAATACTTTATTCAGAATGTATGATTTGTATAATGGGAGTTTGTACATGGAACAATGTCAAGTTTCTTTTCCAATCAATTGATCACATCCAATCGCGTGTACAGCTAACAAGACACGAATCACATCTGACGATAACGTTTTACATGAAAAGAAAAAATTCAATGTAAATATAATTTTACTTTTTTCTTTATATTCTATTTTATTTTATGTTATCGTCAATGAGTGTTGCCCACACAGTGTAACAATACATATTGTTAGAATTTCTTTGCCCCCACCACAAAAAAAAAACATAAAGTCTGGAATTTATAATTGCATTGATAGTAAAAATCAATTTTATAAAAATGCATATGTTTGTATTTATACATCAGATTATATGGAATTATTACACACACACACGCACACACACACATTTAAAGTGCTTTTTTTAGTTTTTCTTATGTTTTTCAGGGTTTGTTTTTTAGAAATAATAAAGTAAATAAATTAACCCTACAAAGAAAACTGTAAGATCATAAGTTTAACTAAGTGACAAAACACATAAAATGTTTCTTGTGCGTAACATTCAATGACACATGCATAAAAGAATTATTCCTGCCCAAGTACAGAATATATATATCTACCTCAAGTGGAATGACTACGGCGAATCCATTGCTAATTCTACTGCTATGAATGTCGGCTTTCTGTGCAGGGCCCGGAAGTTCTTTCTGTCAGAATCTATCCTGCACATATATAAATCTACCGTCCGCCCGTGTATTGAATACTGCTGCCACATCTAGTCGGGTGCCCCTGCTATTCTCCTCGGGGTTCTTGACAAAATACAGCGGAGAATCTGTAATGTGATGGATACCGACTTGGCTGACCGGCTGCAGTAACTCTCTCACCGGCGTGACGTGGCTTCCCTTTGCCACGTCTATAAATACTTTCACGGCTTCTGCTCTGATGAACTCAAATCACTGGTGCCCCCTAGGTGTGAATTCGCACGAGATACTAGATTAGCAACTAGGTCCCACCCTTTTACAGTGAAACCGATGAAATATAACCACAATTTCTACTCCAACAGCTTCTTTTCTTGCACTTCCCGCCTGTAGAATTCCCTTCTGCATGCTTGCTTCCCCGACGGCTACAACCTTCAGGAGTTTAAATGTAAGATCAATAGACACCTCCTAACACACTAACTCGCACCTGTTCTCTTCATCACTCTTCCTATGTACCTCCTTACTCGTCTATCACCCTCCTTCTGACATTTCTTATACCCAATCGCTCCATGTAACCCCAGGCGCTATAGTGGCAGTGGAATGCCTTGCTTGGGGTGATATGATTCAAATATATATATATATATATATATATCAAATCTCAATATATATTTATCAAATCTCAACTTGTATATATATATATATATATATATATATATATATATATATATATATATTGAGATTTGATAAATTTGGGGCCCAAAATTGTTGGTTTTTCAGTAGTTTTACTGATAAAAGTGAGTTTGAGAAGCATGTGGTAAAAGACCGAAACTATGGAGTACCCAGTGAGGATCGGAGGCACTATTTAGTTGTAATAGGTTCTAGCAAGAGAAGCGTGCTCACCATTATACCACACCGACGTGTTTATTTCTTTCCGAGATAAACTGGTTGCCAGTTAAATGCAACCTGCCTGTCCTCATCTTCCACTCATAATGGTAAGAAGAAGAAGAGAAAAATTCATACCTTTGCCAACTATTTGCGAGTATGTAATGATAAAGAACCCGACTGGAATTCGAACTCTACTCTTCGAGTTTTGTAATCCAAGCCGATAGCCATGACACCACAATTTTTTTTGTTTTGTTTTGTTTTTTTGTTTTTTTTTAGTGGGGGCTGTCCCAGAAATCTTTTAGAAGAATAATGCATAATATCAATTAATATATATAAAAAAATAACTGAATAATTTTAATAAAGTATGTAAGTATAAACTGCTACCAAGTTAGAATTTGTCGTTTGGAAGCCATTTGATATAAACTCATTTAAAACGCCGAACAATGTAGCAGATAACAGGAACGTGTAGCTGTTCCTTTATAAACAGTTCATTTTATTTTAATGTAAGTCACATCTCTGTTTCTTGCCTGGGCTTGTACAAGTATATCCTAATTATTATTATTCTTGTATTCATTCATGGGTACTTAAAACTGTCTAATGATAGGACGTAAGAATGTTTGTAAAAGCTTCTTGATCTGGAGGAGAATGTTTCAGTAAGCACTATATATATATATATATATATATTGAGAGAGAGAGAGAGAGAGAGAGAGGAACAGATTTACAGAGACAGTAGACCAAAGAAAGAAATTCGAAAGATAAAAAAACAATAATAATCATTACAATGAATATAATTTTTTTTTTTTTTGCATATTCAGTCAGTTAAGTGCCCTAAGTGATATACGCTTTGGGCGATCATGTTTCGAAAGAGACATCACTTACTGGGCACAAGATTATCTTGCAGTAGGTTGCTATTGCTTTCTCCGGTAGACTGGTTGCCAGTTAAGGATGTAGGACCCAATCTGTCCTATTATTTAACCCATGACTAGAGGCAAGAGACGGATTAAAACCTTTCCCAATGGTTTTTGTGCTTAAGTGAATGCAAGGAATTCAACTGGAATTCGGACTCAACTTCCTGAATTGTCGTTCCGAGTCCATATCCATTGTACCACAACGCACATTCTTACTGCACATTATTAAACTAAATAAAAACATGGTGAGAAAAGATAATAAATTTCGAAACTTCCGGACACGCTTCTCTTCTTTCTTTAATAGAAAAAAATGAAATTGAACTGTTGGAGTAATTTTTTCTGATAGAGGTCTTCAGTGAGGCCACACTGTTATGGGGGCGAGCATTAGAGACTTTCTCAACATCGCCCCATAACCAATACTCGCAGGGTTCAAATCTGGCGAACTAGAGGGCCAGATATTTGAAGGCACAAAAAACGGCAACTCTCTTCAAGAAGGTCTGCACTGTTTTTGATCCATGAGCAGGTGCAGAGTCCAGGATGAATATCACTTTGTTGGGATCATCGTCCTTCTTAATCCAGGGTTAGGGTTAGGGTTAGGGTTAGGGTTAGGGAACTTCCTCCAGAATCTTCAGATATTCCGCCATATTTATCTTCAGGCCCACTTCAACGAAGTGACGGCGCATGACTTTCCCATCGCTGGCAACAGCTCCAAACACCATGACAGAGGCAGGGTGTTTACTCTGCATGACTGGAGGAACACAACAAGGGTCAATGACGATAACTCTTGAGTTTCTGCAGTTGGCGACTTCGTCTACCATGAACTTTTTCTCTCCACAAAAATGCGAACGGTACCATCATGGTGTTTCAGGTGATTAAGTAGCAAGGAGCTTCTCTCTTTACGAATGGTCTTAGATTTCGCGGTAAGACTATGACTTCATCCCAAGATCTTTCCGTACTCCATTAGAAATGGTCATTTTGGTCACATTCCGCTTTTTCGCCAGGTCAGCCATTGACTGTTATGGATTTGCTGCAATGGATTGTTTCTAGCCACTAAGAAACCTTTTGGTGGGGATCTTATCACTTCTCGGACCGTGATCCTTCCTTTGCATGTCTTTTCCTTCCCTTAAGTTTGCTACAATACGATAAACAGTCCTAGGATCATAGCCAGTGTCTCTGATAATGTCAGATGTCTTATGCCCGGCGCGGAACAATTCAGCAATAACCATTCTATGGTTAAATTCTACACTGGCACTCATTTTGTTAGTATTTTTAGGTGGCTAATCTGGACTTCAGACTCTAAAGAGTACAGAAACTAACATTTCAGACTGATAATGCCGCTTTAAAAAACCTAAATTACGGATTGAAATTACTGCCAATTTATCGTTTACACCGTTTACACCCTGTATAGTTGCCAGCTCTATAATTTCAATAAATTTCAGACGAATATATTAACTGATTGAAAGGGCTTCAGAGTACATGGTATCTTAAAAGGTTTCAACAGGTTTCAAATCAGTCAATACAATGTACTGGGCACGCCAGTCTGTTGACGAATTTAACCAAATCATGGTATTCAAACAAAGTATTTACGTCTGGAAATTGAATCTGTTTCGTAATTGAACAACCAAAGTAATAGCCCGATTGTTTAAATGCAGTTGCAACATTATTCTGAGTTATTTGAGAAATGGTTTCCAACTCTGAAAATGGATGCCGCATTTATTGAGAAGTGGCATTGGAAAAGTTCGTTTAATTGCATATGTTGTTTTCAGTGTCATCTATAATCTTTGTAAACATTCGAAATATTACATATATTCTACGTATGCTTGAAATGCATGACACACATATTATTAGAAATGATAGAATGTACGAAATCCATGTGTTCATCCAGATTAAGCGCTAACAGATGTGGAAATTTTTGCTCTTTGAAGATTTCATTAGATCAGCTAAAATTCATTGAACAACAAAACTATTCCTCACATACAAATTGCTGCCATCTTATCACTTCGATCTTCTACACTTTGAAAGATAATTATGTATAAAAATGAGGTGTTGTAATAGAGATTTATATTCATTTTATCAATTAAAGAAATTATTTCAATTTAAATTATGCAAAGAAATCAAACAACTGGAGCCAATGTAAAGTGCATATCAAAAATCGGTAAATAGTTAATTTATGATATCCCTTGACGAATGGACGGATTAATTACCGGATGGTCCGTTTACAAAACTCTGAAGTCAGTATGCTGACTGTAACGTCAATGGTCTAAGCGACGAAACTTTTACTTGCATTAAGCAGTTCATGGGAGGTAGTCACTCGAGAAGTACTTACAGCTCACTAATGGACTACCAAGGAACCGAGGATAGTTTCCTACACTGTGTATAACATGGCGAGTCTTAGCGATTAAAATTGGAACTGGTGTTGCTAAGTAAGTTTGTTTAAGTTTGTTTAAGCTTGTCTAAGTTTGTTTGATCACATCCCATGGAAATAGCGATAGAGCATCTAGAGGCTTAGGAAGTTTCTTCTGGGCGAAGGCGTTGAAAAATAATTGAACACAAACAAAAACCCTGAGATGATTTTAGTCTATATCAACACTAGAAAATGTGGATTGGCAATACTACTATATTTTCGGCCTGGTTTAAGTTAGGCGATAACAAAGGTGGTCAGGTACTTGATAGAGCTATACAGACAACAGGCAAGTTTTACAGTATCTTTAGCGATAGATCGTATGCACGCGTTTCACTTGAGATGTGGGTTGAGCACGTGACCCAGTAGGCGTTCAAGGCACGGCTGCGTTTTAGAACACCTGTTCATCCCGATGGGTGAAACTTAGAAAAAAAACTTCTCATCAGAGTAAAATTCAATTATTATTTCCTAAACATATATCTGCTAAATTTATTTATTTTCCTGGAATGTGAATAAATTCCTATTTTAAGGAATTGATGTATTTTATTTATAATAATTATTATTTGTTCTTGCCATAAATGTGCTTATTTTAGTGAATCCACGTATCAGGAAGATATTGCTTCTTTCTAAAATATCTCCCTATATTTTTCTCCTTCTCTCTCTCTCTCTCTCTCTCTCTCTCTCTCTATCTCTCTCTCTGTAAGAAGCACACACACACACACACACACACACACACACACACACATATTTCTCTTCTATGATTCTATGAGCGTATGGCTTAGGGGTTAGCTACTCCGACTGACACAAAATCTTTCGAGTTTCGATCCCGGCCAGAATCGAGTGGATGTCTATCCTCCAGAGTTATGAGTTGTGAAACAGGCTTGTATGTGGATGACGGCTATATATATATATATATATATATATATATATATATATATATATATAATTAACCTAAAAGAGACATTTTATAAGACGGCACACAAAACGCATTAGTTGTTTACCGTAACGAAACTGACAACAATTTCTGCATAAAAAATGCGATTCTAATTAAAGGAAAAATTAATTCACAGAGACGAAAGTGTTGAGAAAGTCATTTATTTATCGGCAGTAAATTTACGTTCAGGTTCTTACAATCTTTCACCATTCTTGGCAGATTTTCTCTTTTCAAAATTTAGGATATTTAAAAACAAAAATGATGGAAAGAAAAACGAAACATTTACAGATGAATTTGGTTAGAGTGAAAAAAATTACTTTACACATTTTGAAAATAACAAAGTCTCTCGTTCATGCACATGCATACACACAACAACATCAACCAACGCAGTCTGATGAAGTCCTAAACAATGAAACGTACCAGAAAAGACTTTTTCCAATTTGTCATGATTTTTTCTTTTGAAACTGTACTTGATATGTAAAACATTATGTAACAATTTTTATATCCTAATTCTATATAAATATATATATATATACAGCAAATCAGGCTTGTACGTGGATGACTAATATATATAGAGAGAGGGAGAGACAGAGAGAGAGAGAAATAGAGAGAGAGAGAAAGAGAGTGATAGATAGATAGATAGATAGATAGATAGATAGATAGATAGATAGATTCTTCTCCAAACTAGTTTAATTATACATCTAATGTATGTATTCCTTATTCTGTATTTTTTAATCATTTTATCCCAAGCAAGGTAGTACTGCTACTGGTAAGCAAGAGGCTCCATAAAAGGAGAGTGAAGGGTTCCATAGGAGAAGAGTAAAGAGCAAAAAGAACCGGTTACAGAGGTTGGAAAAGAGAAGGATGGGAATACTGGTGTGAAGAGAGTTTCGTAAGAGTAGAATTAAAATGAGAAAAGAATATCCAGGGAGCGTTGGAGAAGAATAACAAAAAGCATTAGAGTCAAGGGGATAAGAGATGGCGATTGACGCTGAATTTAATCTCTTAGAAGTTGGAGCTATCAAGAAAGCAAGTATACAGAAGGAAGGTCCACAGACGAGGAGTGCGAGAAAAGAAGCTTTGGAATAGAAGTGATAGCTTCATTTCATTGTTTTGACTCTAAATTCGGAGGCCATTGTTGACAATCTGGTTGCTCGGGTAGATTTTTGTAAAGTGGGTCCCATGGAGCTAAGCTCATCGGAGAAGAAGCCATGAAAATATTTGTAGAAGTGACAGAGTAGAAGCCACATGCCCTCGCTGAGAATTTGGCTGGTGTCGAACCGCCAGATCAGGATAGATTACATTGCAGATTCTCTTCTGGAGCCTGTTGTGAATCTCAAAGTGAATAACTGGAACGTCTGACCAGATATGACAACAGTATTCAATGCATGGTGCGGATGGTTGATTTGTTTATGTGCAAAGTGGACGTATGCGAGAAAACATCTTGGCCCGAAACAGAGACTCAACTTTCATAGCAGTAGATTTAGCCATTGATTCAATGTAGTCGTTCACTTAAGGTCGGCTGAAAGTGTGAGGCCGATGAGACGCAGTGCATTCCTTTCTTTCCCAGTGTGTGTGGCATATGTAGGGTAGTTAAGACTAAATTTAATCACTCTGCTCGATTTGGTTTTTGCAAAATAGTAAATTTATACGTCGAAATGGATCATCATTTATAATCAACTTGTCTCCAATTTTAGACTGCGATATTTTTATTTCTCTCTTCTTTCTAAGTCCCAATTATTTCATTAGTGTCCAGCCTCTCCAATTGTGAGCTGTTGTTTTTGTTCTAGTAGCTACTGCTTGCCCAAGTTCTCTGCTGAACCAGTAAGTGATCTTCTGACTTAAAATAAGTTAAAACCTAATAAATTTAACCCCAATTATTTCACAAAATAGATTAAATAGAATTTACTATGGCCAGGTTAACGCTCCTCCATATTTACTTAAAAGAAATAGAGGCTCATCCCTTGTCCCCTGTTTAGGAAAGAATTCTCGGTTTCTCTTTCTTTTCTCAGACCTTAAAATTGGTACTCCTGCAATTTTTCTGTTATCTGTGTGGTCGGTGGAAACGTGTTTTCATTGTGAGGGTACCGGGATGGCAGTTTTCTGGTTGATGCTTCCGACTGGTGGTTAAGAGCCCTAAAATTTGCACAGCGTCGAAAGCGGCTGCTTCGATTAACTGTTGCAAAATATTGTGGTTTTTGCAGTGGCACGACGCACATGGATACGTGTCCTTCCAAACTCTTCCGGTGTGCAACACCGAGGCTAAACTATGCTGCAGTCAGAGGCAGGTTCCTTCCTGCACAACTCCTCCCAACCTTTCACTAACACATTTCAGTTCGGTGATTTGGATTCCCATCATGCCAAATAACTGAAAAAATCTGTCACCCATCCTGCTGGCATTCATGCCATGAAATTTATGATTACACAATCTCTTACGTAAGTGGTGGATTTCCCTGACTTCTGACAAGCCTTGCAGCTTTACACTCTTGGAAACTCCGATCATGCTGGCGTTTGCATTAATATTTCTCTCCATTCCCAGAAAAATATATGAATTCATCTCTTCCCTTATAGTGTAGTGCGTCATAGGGCTCTCTTTCTCATAGACCGTGCTCAGCTGACCATAATTATATTCGGAAGTCTGAAAAACAAAATCGAAGCACGCTTATTTGCGAAATTGATATAATAACATGGCGACGATTTATCCTTCACACATACAAAACACTCACTGTCTCTCTCTGTATATATATATATATATATATATATATATATATATATATATATATATAATATTAGTTTTATGGTATGCTATATCTATGGTTTAAAGTAATCGATATCAAGTATAGAGCGTATGTTAATAAAAATGGGGTCATTGTAGTCAACGCTCAGAAGCGACAGATTCGTGATAAACGCAAAATGGTCTGATTAAGAACAAGTTGTGCGAGATGTTTCGAGAACTGATGCAATTTCTCAGATGTATTTGCATTCAATCTATCATGTCTTATAATCGATACTTGTTTTCCCCTTAGTTTATTTCTATGGCTTTAATCTCTCGAAAACATGGGAAAATATTTTGTACAGTTCTGATTTCACCAACACATTACAAAATAGTGCTTTGGTATTAATAAATGCTTCAGAGTGAAAATAATCGAGTTTATAATCATACAGTAAGATAAATCGTGATGGTTTTATTGGAATCATTTCTATTTGGATAAATATGTAATAATGTATTGAAAGAAATATGATCTGGAAGTAAAAAGAGTGCGGAATAAAAATTGATTATATCGCAAATACACTTTTGGATTTTGTCAAGAACGTCAAGACGAATAGCAGGAAAACCCGACTACATATGGCAATAGTTTTCAGTGCCTGGACGAATGGTAGATTTAAAAATAGTATCTGAGTAGACAAAGTTTCAGTTAAAGTGACAAATTTTCTACCCAGATATCGATCACTTTACGATGAAAAAACTTCTTGCAAAAATAATTTTATCAGTAAAACCACTGAAAAAACATTTACCGCCCAAAGCCAACACAACACAATACTATATATATATATATATATAAACATATATATATATATATATCATCCTACGTAGATGGCACGAATCGGACTTTTATACGTTACGAAAATCATCAGGTGCATATTACGAACTGACAGTTTAAAACTATTTATGTATTTTATAGATAGATAGATAGATAGATAGATAGATAGATAGATGTATATTAAGAAAACGTGTTTGATATAAAATTACATAATTATAAAGTATGATTTTAGGTCCTGATTCGAATATTGATATAATATTTGCAGGTCTGTGCATTCGTAGGCATATGTATGTGCATATATTAGAAGATTGAAGAAGATTACGCTGATTTTTCATGAAATGTAATGTTTACAAATATTAGTAGGAAACATGTCACTGAAGGTATTGTTTAACGTTAGCCACTGCTTAGTCCCAAATTCCTAACGGCATTTAATTCCACATCGTAAAAACGGCACATCTTTTCGATGCTAACTGCGACTCGACCTACATTTTCGGCTCATCGTAAGATTGAATGTCCTGTTCATCCAGACCATATACCATTGATCGTAACAAGTGATAATCGGACAGGTTAATATCTAGCGAAAGCGGGGGGATTTCCGGTTTAATCTTTTCCATAAAAGTTTTAAACCCTTACATCAGGTGCATTTTACGAACTGACCGAATTTGTATTTATTAATTCACATAACTTTACACACCATCACACAACCACACACACACACACACACACACACACACATATATATATATATATATAGACATCTGCATAAAGGATCTTTTCAGGATTGCTCATCATTACGGCTAGACATCTAATTGCGTCCAACGTGGACTAAAAACTGACCGATTTGCCATCATACTGGTTTTCTACCCCTAAGAATCTAATACACGATAGAGAAATGAAGAATTTAGCTTACTGTATACATGATGTTAATAAACGCCAGTAGCTAAGAGGGATCAGTTAATTGCTGAAGTTCGATGCATAAATGTCACTGTAGCTACTGCTTTTAAAATTCACCATTTTGACGGAGGAGAGCATATTTATCCGCCTACAGGCTTCTTTTGCTGTATCACAGCTCATCCGTACGGCAAGACATCCGATTGTGTGTATCCAATTGCGTATATATATATATATATATATATATATATATATATATATATATATATATTCGATCCAAAATAATGAGGAAAATGTAAAATCACAAAAAAACAGATCCTATTAATATTTATTTTATTAATATAATAATTGATCAAGGTAGAGGGGTCGATGTAAATATACATATCTTTTTACAGAGCCACATATGTATAGTATGTCAAAAATTCCGAAATTTGCATTCATTGAAACTCCATTTGAGCAAGGAAATTCTCGATTCATCAGTAACTTACTGTGTATGGATATGCTTTAATGCTTCTCCCGGCATAGAAGTTTTGTAGCATATTTGAAGTAATACATTTTTGTTTTCAATCGTTGAATATGAAGCGAGAATATTCACGCTGAAATGGCCATTCAACGAATGTAAATTTCGGAATTTTTTTGACATACTATATATATATATATATCTACAAATAATAGATCAATATTCGATTCAGCACCGGAAGATTGCATTGTGCTATTGCTGAGAATAATGTTTATTTATTAATAATTTATATATATATATATATATATATATATATATATATATATATATATATATATATGTATATATAAGATTTTATGCCATAAGTTCATACAAATAACAGCAGCTGCAAGTCAAAACTGAAATATTTAAGATATACGATTACGTTTGTAATGGCAAAAATAAATGGTTATATACCTACGTATGTGCGTATATGTTGTCGTGTGAGTTCGTATGACCCCATAAATGAAACCATAAGTCGAGACATTTGAATAAGCGTAAGTATACGAGATAGATAGATAGATAGATAGATAGATAGATAGATAGATAGATAGAAGGAAGGAAGGAAGGAATGAAGGAAGGAAAGAAGGAAGGATGAAAGGAAAGAAGGATAGATAGATAGATAGATAGATAGATAGATGATAGATAGATAGATAGATAGATAGATAACTGGTGCGGTTAATTCGGAGGAAACTTTCTTTCGTATTCCTGGAGATATATCTAGCTTCACCAAAATTTATATTGCAATTTCTTCTCTTCCCATTTAAACAGAGAGCGGCAAGTTTATTCAAAGCCTTGTAAATCCATTACGAGCTCTATTAAGCAGTCGTTCGTTCTTCCCGTGAATCACGTGATGTGCTCTAATCAGACACTTGCAAGGCCCTTTCCAGGAGGCCATTACATTCCCTACTGCTTACTTTTGCGCTAAAAGCATCGGCTAATAAGTTTATTGGCGCGTCAATACTCTCCAGCCATCCACACATTACTTGCAAATCGGAGTCACAAACATTCGCTTGGGAAAAGTTGTTAATTGAATGGTCCGGCCAGGATTTGCAAGTAAATTTGCAGAATACCGTTTCTGGTCGATAATCGGAACGAAGAGGTCTATAAAGAGAAAGAGGTATGTTTGTTTTATGTATTCCATGCGCTGTTTTACGCAATTATCTTTCCATTTTTCAATCAACCTATATGTATTTTTATAATTGATTAGTTTGTATCTCTCGCTGATGGGTGTCATACGTTCACTTTTTTTCTCTTTTACTTTTCTTTTTATCATTTCACCCCAAGCAAGGCGGTACAGCCATTAGAGCGCAGAAAAGACTGGTATTGAAGAAAGGGTAAAAGATTAACGGGAATGACGAAGATAGATGGCATCTGACATTGCATTTATACTTTTAGAGATTGTAGCCATGAGAGATCTAATTAAACGGAAAAGAGTTCCACAGGCGGAAAGTGCGAGAAAAGAAACTTTTCGATTAAAGCTAGTTGTTACATTTAACTATTTCAACGGTAAAAGGGTGGAACTAAGATGCCCATCTTGTAGCACGCTTAAATTCACGTTGACGGAGCACCGGGGAAAAATCTCGTCAGATCAGTTGATATGAAAATATTTGTAGAAAAGAATGGGGTAATCCACGTTACATCGGTGTGAAAGTCACTGAATTCAAGTTGTCAGGTCAAGACCAATTACATTGCAGACCCATATTTAGATTTTGTCGTGAACTTCAAGATGAATAGCAGAAGCACCCAAAAACATATGGCAAAAGTATTCAATGTACAGACGAATTGTAGATTAACAAATGTGCAAGAGATCCAACATTTTACATGTAGATGCAGCTATAGATTCCATATATTGTTTCCACTTCAGGTCAGTTGAAAAAGTGAGGCCAAGGAGGCGCAGTGTGTTGCTCTCAAGTAGACTTGCATCAACCAGGCTAATGGTTGGCAGGAATCTTTCTCTTTGGAAGTTAAAGGAAAGCAGTCTTATTCTGGAGGCATTAAAATTTACAAGCCATTTCCTACTTCAGTCAACTACTGATGCGAAGTCCGTTTGAAGAGCGTCAGTCAGATTTATTTTATCATAATTTGCAGAGTTCTTATTAAGAATGGTGTAAATGTATATATGCCTACTTGGGAACTGATGACATTAGGAAGGTCATTGCTGAAGATCAAAAACTGCCTAGGACGTAAGGTAGAGCCTTGAGGGACACATGCGTTCGTGTAAATGATCTGAAAGATTGTCCGTGATATATATATATATATATATATATATATATATATATATATATATAAGCAGGAATTTGAGCTGTAATTCTTCTTCTATATTCTAAGGACCTTCTTGAAAGTTGTATGAATTTTTCTAGAAATTATGTTGAAATCTCCGATAGGGATAGTAAAATTATTTTAGCTGCTAGGAAATTGATCATTACAAATGAACATTCTACATGGACGAAAGAGCCAAATGATAGTTTTGATGTTCACTATGTGAGCTTATGATTCAGCCCAGTTGTCCGATCTTGTAGGAATCTATATTTTAGATATATTCAGTAGATTTTTGGACCACAAACATAGTTTCATATCGGGGTGATGGGTTAATGTTTATCCTTAATTTTAATGGACCCTTTACGAAAAGAAATTTATCAGAAAATCATTAGAGCCCTAAATATTCTCGGTTTTAAGGTTGAAGTTTCTTCAAATCTTAAAATTGTAAACTACCTAAATATTACTCTTAACGTAAATGATGGGTCCCACCAGCCTTATCTCAAAGAAAATAATTTATCCTCTTACATGAGTCTCTCATCTAATCACCCAAAAACTATTTTAAAACAGATACCCAATATCGTAAATAATAGAATTAACCGGTTATCATCGAACGTTAAAACTTTCAATGAAAGTAAAGAAATTTAAAAAGCGAATATAAAAAGAAATTAACGTATATAAAACCAACTATTGACCCAGAACCATCTAATAGCAAAAATAAAAATAACTGTACAAAACGAAAGGTGATATGGTTTAACACTCCATACTGCAAACTAACCAATATTAATATAGGAAATATTTTCTCAGGTTAAGCGATAAACATTTCAATAACAACAATCCCCTACGGAAAATCTTTAATGGGAACGCATTAAAAAATAGCTATTCCTGTACACCAAATATGGACGACATCATTAATTCTCATAATAAGAAGATTCTACAGGATTTATATAATACCGATTCTAGATCTGCAATTTCTAATGAATGCAACTGTAACTCTGTGAGTATCTGCCCAGTGAAAGGCAAGTGTAAATTCACCCAGGTATTCTACGAAGCTCACATTTCACCATCCAACAACAGAAAAAATTACCGGACCTATATTGGTATATCCGCGGATGTTTTAAGCAACGTTATTACAATCATAGGTATACCTTTTCCAACCAAAATCAGAAATACCAAACAGCCCTTTCACGAAGATTTCAGAAAATGAAGGACGAAGGGCTAAACCCTATAGTTAGTTGGAAGCTGATAGGCTCAGCTCGTATCCGTAAAAATTTTCAGGATAGATGCAATCTGTGTTTACAGGAAAAAATACACATATTCAAATACCCTAACCAGCACCTACTTTTGAATGTAAGAAAAGAATTCATTGGCAAATGATGCCACGAGGCGAAATTTGTGGACGTTTGTACTTAGAATCAAATTTTAAATCTAGTCTACGAAAATAAATTAATTTTAATTGATTAAATATTTAATAATTAATTACATTTTTAACTAGTAAATTTGAACCCCACTACCAATGACTGATCCCAGCCTTATAGATTCCTTATTTTTCCTTTTTCTCCTTTTAGTATCTATCATTTAACGAGTAAGAATACTTAGACTAATTTTATACCGCAGCCCATTATTTCCTGCACCTTTATATTTTTTTAGATACCTTTTTTGGTTTTTTGAAATTTTTTACCAGGACTCTTACAATAAATACAATAAATATAATAAATAATAAAATATAATAATTTTTTCGTTCCTATTGTACCAAACCGCCTTTAATTAGAATCTAACTTATCTCATAGTTGCAAATATCCTTTAGCTTTTTAAGTAATTTTTGTTCAAGAATATGGATGTGTATGTATATAAGTGTATTTGTGTATGTATGTAGGCTTTTGTATGCGTTTGGTTGGCTGTGGGTGGGTGTGTCTTGTTTTTGTTTGTATACTGATGAGCTGTAATACAGCGAAACAGATCTGTCTGCAGATGAATATTTACAGTTTCACATCGTGATTGAGCACTCTGGAAGAATAATAGACTTTGAAAAAACAGTAGCTACTCTAGAAACTACGCATCCTTCATTCAGTAATATATATACATAGTCATCCACATACAAGCCTGTTTCGCTGTATCACAGCTCATCAGTTTGACTGTATATATATATATATATATATATTAATAAATATATCTGTTGTCCTATGTAGATGGCACAACACGGAGTTTCATGTGTCATGAAACCATCAGGTTCATATTAAAATATTTGTAATATGCACCTGATCATTGCATAAAAAATAAAACACCGAGAAGATCCATCGACACTTGTATATATATATATATATATATATATATATATATATATATATATATATATATGTGTGTGTGTGTGTGTGTGTGTGTGTGTACTCACACACATACACACTCACATACACGCACACACGCACACACATTTATATATGTATCTGTTGGTCTGTCTGTCTGTGTATGTATGTATATTCATAAGTTACTTTTCAGTGGCCATCAATGTTCTGTATGTTAAATTAGATATTTATATTTCGACAATTTTATTGTCTTCCTATATCTGATTTATATTTACTCATCTAAGAACACAACAAAATCTAAAATACGAATCAGAAGACTGAATTGCACAAATCGTCAGAAAGGCTAATGTCTGCTCGCTATGAATTCTGATTTCTACTTCATCCTTAGTATGATAACAAACCACTTCCTGAAGCAAGACCCCTGATACAGGACTGGACATTGTGAGGAGCATATAATCACTTCTTAAGATTCCTTATTCCCCCTTACCTGGATGATAGCACCAGTTAGACTATCAACTATGAACAAATATTGACACATCCCCAATAAAAAAGGTCAACAATACATTTTTTAATAAAATGAACATTAATGGATTTTATAGTAAAATGTCCATTAGTGCATAATTAAAAACATTAAAACTCATAAATTTAATAACAATACATTATATGATCTAAAAAGTATATATCTAAGAAATTAGTTTACTCTGAAAATATATAATTATGTACAAAATTTCAGTGGCTGAAAACCCACAATTACGTACAAATTATGTACATTTCAGCATTAACTAACCCATAGAGTTTGATATATCGCTAAACAAAAACAGTAAATTAAAATAATTTCTGCTGAAAAAGGCAATGCATTATTTCATTTGTGATAATCACGGTTGTAGTAAGGTACCTTGAAATAAATTTCAGCGGTCACTTCTCGCTTGGTAATTTGTCCTTTTCGTAGATTCCTCAACATATCTCACTTATAGCATTCAAACTAATGCATAATAAAGATACAATAATCTGAGTGTGTTTAAATTGATCGTTTAGCCTTTCACTTCTATTCAATTTCTTACAACTTAAGAATATTTTCTGATAACTCTTCTCTACCAACTCTGAATTTCACCTGTCTTGAGGGAGTTATATAACTTTCCGATAGAATGTATGGGGGGGCTCCGGTCTTGTCTGTAACTTACATTTTGCAATTATGTCCTTGAGAAAGGTATGACTCTATTTCTACCGAAAGCCACAAAAGTTTTGAATAGCAGCGTAGACTGATTTTTATAGATACGGAAGGATGCCGATCTTGAAAATGAAAGTCGGCCTTAACCTTTGTATAGAGAAAACATTAACAATTAATATCAACGTAGCAAAATAATGTACAACGTAACGGAAATATATTAGAATATATATCCTAATAATTACGGTAATCTGAACATTATACAGAAAATAAATATGTAGAGGAATTATGGCTAACAAAGAACAGAAGAGCCGAATATACTTATTAAAATAGGAGGAAAAAATCAAATAGAGAAAAATTTAAATATCTAGGAATTATTTTAATAGATGACAACATCAAACTTTTAAGTCGATCTGGGATAGAAAATGTTAACTTCGAAAACTAAACAAAGTATTAAGGAACAAATAAATCTCCTTAGAAACTTAATGAAGATTGCTGAACTGCTATGTTATACAAATCCTCAAATATAGAAACGAATTTTGAACAATGCCATCAAATATGAAGTAAAAAACTGGAAGCAATAAAAATCCGGTTCTACAAAAATATCCGAAGGATGCCATAGAGAAAATGGAAAAAAGGGTCTTTATACATGACATCAAAAAGAGAAGGCTGAACTTTATAGGGCATATAATGATGAAAGATTGTTTGGAAAATCTGAGAATCACTTGACAGAGTGAAGGCAAGAAACCAATCAAGTGTGTTTGAGTAAATGGATGGTGGAACAAGGTTTAGGAGAAAAATTGTAGAGACCCTTGATCATCAATGTCCTGCAAGACAGAGAATTAGAAGACTTTACAAAACTAAATTTGGCTATCAACAAAGAAACGAGAGTTCAGTTGCTATGTGATATCCATCCTTTATATGACAGTAAATGCTAAACAATCTCTTCAGGGACGATGCAGCTGAAATGTGGTTCTACAGAATTATACTGAAGATTTCATGAACGGAGCATGTAAAGAACAGGGAAGACCTTTTTTTAATCATTTGACCCTAAGCAAGTCAATAAATCTATTCTGAAAATAATTGATTCTGGTAGAGGAATAGAAAAAAATACAAGTTTATTAACAGTTATAAACGACAAGAAATAGTAGAGAGGTATGAGAGCATCCTCCTGAAAGGAACACAACCAATAGTTGAAGACGTTCTGAACTGCCATGATCCGAGGAAAAGTCAGAAACTAAATTTTTATATGAGGCTTGATCTTTATGTTTTGAATGTTATCGTACAAATTCAGTAAATTATATAGGTCATTCAAAATCTATTGCATATGCTATATTTTGTGTGTGATCAGTACTAACGGCGCTTTTTTAAATAACGCCTGTACAATACAAAATGAAGACAACCTATTCTGCATTCATTACATTGACTGGCGTCAGGTATCTATTCACAAGTTATATAACTCTGAATGATGTAATTCTGATCTGTTACCAATGTTGAGCATTCGTTTTCATTTTGGCTTGTTGGTTCTTCGTAGATTGCCTTGCGCGTGTCGTGATATATTGACAAATCAGATTTGTTTACGCTTGCATATAGAAGCAGCTAAGCAATTTCGCAGTCACGGCGTATATTTATCAAAAGATTATAGTGAACTGCGTAAGAGAGCATGAAAGAAATATCTCATATGCACGCGTTAATTCAGTAAATCTAGTCTGCAGGGATTTCATTCAGTGTATATATATATATATATATATATATATATATATATATGTATACATATATATATATATATGTGTGTGTGTGTGTGTGTGTGTGTGTGTGTGTGTGAAGATACACATAGACTCAGAAAAGCACATACAGTAATATTATTTCATGGGCCTGACAATGATGTCCATCAAGCATTCATAAAGATTTTTATTTATTAAACTTCATACACCAATAAAAATGTTAGACAACATCCAAACCACGATTCATAATATATGAATATCGTAATTTTCAATGCGTAGCTTAGATGGGACACAAGGTCAAAAGTATGGGCCACCCAGTTACAATCGAAAGTACCACTCACTCATAATTGTTCTAGCGAGAAACGTTTGCTAACTGTTACACCACGTTGAGCTGCCATCATACTAAGCGTTGCATACTAGTCGCACAAGGACTAACGTATGGCGCGATAGATCTCACTACTTAGAAGTAATTGCTCTAGCGATATAAGCTTAATAACGATTACACCACATCGAGATTACGTTTTAGTAAGCTTAGCATATATCTCACTACTCAGACTGAGGTTGCTAATTATTACTACGTCTAAATGAATTTTTACTAAGCTCAGCTTACTTATGGAACAGGGCTGAAAATGTGGAGCACCCAGTGAGGATAGATCACAGTAAGTAAGTCAGTCAGTTGCTATAGGTGATACAGGCTTTGAAATTTTGCCATTGTAGTCTGCGGTAGACTGGTTGCCAGCAAAGGCTATAGAACCCAGTCTATTATATTATTTACCCCATAGCTGGAGGGAAGTGACAGATTAATACTTTTCCCAAGGGTATTTGTGCGTGAGTGAATGCAAGTAATTCAACTGGCGTTCCAACTCGAGCACACCCATTTGTCGTTCCGAGAAGATATCCACTGCACCGAAACGTACATCCATCTAGCGAGACAAGCGTGCTAACGTGTCGAGATGCCGTTTTCCTAAAAGTATCTTACTTGTGGCACAAGGCCCAGAGTGTCGTGTACGCAGTAATGAACGATCTCACGATCTAGTGACACAAGCTAGCTAACTACGTCAAATGCCCAAACACATGGATATGTGTTCATATGCTTCGTCATATGGAAACATAAAAATAAGCTTCATCATGAAGAAAGCTATTCATAGAAGATAAATTGTTTAGGCTGACAGTCTTATTGATTGTAGTTATCAATGCCAAACAATAGAGCAATAAGTATTAATATATGAAGTTGAATGTTAATATGCATGCGAATTTTGCAATCAGGCGCCTGTTCACATCTGCTCGCAATGAGTGCAAGGGAACCCTAAATGACGCCAAATGACTATTTAACTACTGCCTTTCTGCTTTCTGATTTCCTGCATACTGGAAGTTCTCTTCAGTCGTTCCTGTATTTAAAATTGTGGTGAACCCTCGGACCCATCCAACTATCGCCCTATTAGTCTTCTACAGATATTCGGGAAAGTATTCGAGGCTATAATCAATGCTGAAATAGTTCATCATCTCGCCGCCCACAAACTGTTCTCCGACAGGCAATATAGATTCCGCTTTGCCAGGTACACGGCCGACCTGCTAACAACCGTAACGGAGTACATGCTTCAGGCCCTTGATGAGTCTGGCGAGGCTCGCGCGGTTGCTCTGGACATCTCCAATACTTTCGACAGGGTTTGGCACTCTGGCCTCCTATGCAAACTACGCGGTTATGGTATTACCAGTCGCCTGCTTGACCTAATCCAACGACCTCCCACATGAGATCAAGTATCAAGTAGGCATCTACGCAGATGACACTACAATATACTCCCGAACCAGTAAGACATAATCTCGCTGCTGACCTTGAACGGGATCTACAGTCTGTGGTGAACTGGGGCAAGAAGTGGCTTGTCAACTTCAATTCATTTAAGACCAAGCTGTTGTCTGTCAAACGTCACAGGCAACCTCCCCTGCCGCCCATAAACATGGACCAAGCGATTTTCCGGAGAGTAATACACTAAGCCTCCTCGGACTTACCCTGTCCTCAGACCTCAAATGGAACCACTATATTGAATCCATAGCAAAATCTACTGCTAAGAAAGTTGGGTCACTATGTCGATCCAGGATGTTTTTTCCGCCTGAATCCATCCTGCATATATACAAGTCAACCATCCGTCCGTGCATGGAGTACTGCTGCCATTTATGGTCAGGTGCCCCTGCCGTTCTCCTCAGTGTTCTTGACTGGCTCCAAAGGAGAGTCTGTAATGTGATAGATACTGAGCTGGCGGCTCGACTGCAGCCACTTCCCCACCGTCGAAATTTGGCCTCCCTTTGTCTGTTCTATAAATACTTTCATGGCTTCTGCTCAGACGAACTTAAGTCACTGATGCTTTCTCAACAGGTGTTTACTCGTGCAACTAGACTGGCAACTGGGTCCCACCCATTCACAGTCAGGTTAGCCAAATGCAGACGACATTTCTACTCCTGCAGCTTCTTCTCTCGCACTTCCCGCCTGTGAAACTCGCTCCCGTATTCTTGCTTTCCCGACGACTACAACCTCCAGAAATTTAAATGCAAAGTCAATACTCATCTACTAACCACTGGACTCTAGCTCTCTCCCCACCCCCGTATTACCTTCCCTTTCTCTCCACCTATGTATCTGTCATCGCACCTGCTTTCTCAGCTTTCTATTGTTCCTTTCTAACTAGTTTGTACTCCTCACTCTTCTCTAATTAATCTTTTTACATTTATAGACCCCCCTGCACATCAGTGGCGTTTCCGCCTTGCTCGGGGTGAAATGATTAAAAAAAAATCACATGTTAATAACGCCTGAAACATTCTAAGTATAGGCAAGATTGCACTTATTTAAATATTATATATATATATGTATATATATATAAATATATATATATATATATATATATATTGTGCACTTTTCAAAGTACATTTTATCTGTAAATCCACTGAAAAGCCAATTACTTTGGCGCTAAAAATTATTAGATTTTAACACTATATATAGATCCAAGCGTGTTTCACAGTTCATCAGAGCGGCTAAACATTCACTCGCTTCCAGCTTGGACCGAAACTCGTCTGATTTGATTTCAGTCTGAGTCCTTCGTTCCTATGCCATGGACGCATGGAATGAGTGAGAGGGAATTTTATCATGTATATATATGCGATATCTATATTTGAGCAGCAAGCTTTGATTTAAACATGTTTTCTTAAAAACGACCGACAGAAAACAAACCTGTAAGAATTCTGGAAAATTAAATAAACAATTTATTAAATCTTCCTTATTGGCCGTTTTAACGGTATATATATATATATATGTGTGTGTGTGTGTGTGTGTGTGTGTGTGTGTGTGTGTGTGTGTGTGTGTGTGTGTGGTAATTTTTCATTATCATTTTATAATCAAACCATAGTTTACTGCAACACAAAAGCCGTTGTGTTTTGGTGCTATCTTTTTAGCATCTCGACTGGTAGTGCTTTTTTTCTGTTCAAAATATTTTGTTCTCTCCAGAAAAAATTTGTTTGACAGAAAAAAAAATCACTGCCTGCCGAGTTGTTAGTTTCAAGTAATCTTAATATAGTAACTCACTACACACTGTGAACTCCCAACCCATTAGTTTGTACTACTATCTATCTATCTGGGATATTTTGCGTTATATAGTTTGATTATCAGTCTCGACAAGCTCTAAATGTCAATGATTTGTGACTTTCAGCTAACACAGCCAACGATCATCCATAGATACACTTACTCAGTTTCATTCACAAATCTCGGGTTAATCAGTAATACAGTTCTCAGGTATTTCCTAACGGTGCTGAGTGTGAGATTGCTTCCCTAAGCCGATAACTGCAAAGAAGTTTTTCCCTGGCAAACCGACATTATATATATATATATATATATATATGAAATTATTTGTTTGAACATAATTTTTTTATCGATACTCGTATTTAAGTAGATATTCTGTTTTTAATTATACAGTATTATATATTTATATCTACTGGCCTGGTTATTTACGATAAATTTTTATTATGAAAATATGTGTCATTCGGCAGGATTTTAACCTACGACTCCTATCCACATAGGGGAAGCTACCATGTGATCTGGCACGTCTTAGACCTCTCGACCATGAATGACCTTTAGTCTAAACGAGCCTATATATATCAAGCCTATATAACACATTTTTCGATTTAACGCAATAACCATATTTGCTCTGAAATGTATCGTAATGTCAACAAATGTAAACATGTTACGGAAATTAACGAAGATTAATGAAACTTGGTTATAAAACACAGACAATTTGAAATGATTTGTTTGAAGATTATTTTTTCAAATCGCTGAAATCATGCAAAACACCATCACACTTCCTTCTCCATATTTAATGCTACTTTTAGTGCACGAAGGCAAATATCGTTCTTTAGGACTGCGTCCAACGAAACTTCTCCCGTCACACCCAGACAGGTTAAACTTTGATTCATCGCTGAAATAAACACACTCTCACTGTTCTTCTGTTCATATGACGTATTCAGTGGCACATTCAATCGCTCATTTGATTCTTTTTACAAATGTAAGGCTTCGTAGAGGCTACTTGACTGTTCAGATTTATTTCATTAAGTCTTCGAGAAATAGTGTGCCTTGATATTTTAATGCCAAGGTTAGCATTGCTCTTTTTTATTCTTTACCAATTCATCTGTCTCTCCTTGCAGTAGTTTTCCTAGGCCTACCAGGTGGTTTCTTAGCTTTACATGACCCAGTTTCCTCAAGGTTTCTTATAATACTATGAATAACAATTTTAGATTTTCCCGCAGTCTTTGAAATATCCCCAGTCGAGAGTTTATCTTCATTACGTAACATGACTATCGGTTTTCTATATTCCAGTGACTTCACAGATGTTTTCGCCATGCTTACAATGCAAGAACCAGTGAAAATCCAGTGAAATTTAATAAAATACCCGGTTTTATATTTATACCCTAAAAAAATTCCAATAATGCAAAATAATTATTAATTTTTTGGGATTTGTTTAATCGTTCTAATGTTTTGATCATCTATTTTTCCGAATGTTATGTAATTATTCTTATAAATTTATCAAAATAAGTTTATTCAACTTTATATATTGGAATTATATAATCTACTTTTATGTCATTTTTTAATATAATGTTCTTTGAAGTTTTAAAATAAAAACTTATTTCATAGTTAAAACTTTTCTTAACATCATTCTGATCATTATGCTCGCTACTGTATATTATAGGGGATATCTTATCTATTCTTTTTCTTGTTGTGGGATTCCGTTTGTAGTGAAAGGTTATTGTATACCGTTGCAGGTTAACGGAATTTGGCCTTGCGGTAGATAGCCCACTATAAGTCATAACATGATTATAAAATCAGGAATGTAAATTTGAGTAGAAAATAACATTTTTATATATACACATATCAATTAATGTTTTTACAATTACAGTAATAGTTGAATAGTTGAATATAGGTCCAACGGAGGTTAAAATGTTCATGACAAATAATAAGCTGAAAGAGATTTAAGGCTTAGGAATCTGGAAGCGTTGTAAGTAAGGAATGTCTTTGATGTAGTCGCTCCTTAGGTCAGTAAGTACTTTTGAGATAGGGAAGAAAGTAAGGAGAGGTGAAGGGAGATGAACATAGTAGCCACTTGACTTGGTCAAGGGAATATTGATTACACTCTTGTCATTGGTGTCTGTCTGCTGGGTGATTTCTGTCTCGGCTTTTTATATCTGCTTTTTGGCTCAAAAGCTGCTCGTTTGGGATTTCACACTTGAATTTGATTCTGGGTTTCCATTAGCTGATAAATAAAATCCGCGTAGGCTCGCCAAATGGAAATTT
Source organism: Ascarosepion bandense (assembly GCA_037127315.1). Taxonomy (NCBI): domain Eukaryota; kingdom Metazoa; phylum Mollusca; class Cephalopoda; order Sepiida; family Sepiidae; genus Ascarosepion; species Ascarosepion bandense. Next base: position 5,290,379 of record JBBBDQ010001243.1, on the reverse strand, counting down.
GATATTTGATTAATTTTTATTTTTCAACCGGAACATCTGTATCCGGTCCCTCGCTTTTGCTCGGTACTCGGTATCACCACAATATATATATATATATATATATATATATATATATATATAATCACCTTAGGTAATAAAACGTTTGCTTTACGAGCATGATTCCCAGGTTGAATCTCACTATGACCCATTTTTATTTTTTTGCCAGTCGACATAAAAGATGGCAGAGCATGAGAATATTTTACCCAGAGAATGCTGATAGTTCGCTACATCGTGAGTAGTAAGTTGCGTTTTAGGCTTAAATGTTAGAACTGCTTGGACATAGTAAATATAGTTCCTCTGAAAACTTTCCATGGAAATAACTATATAACGAATTTAGTATAAACTGAATATACTGCACCAGGGATAATTTTATCCAATTCCATGATGTGCTACAAATCTGAATTATAAATTAAAAATTCGAATCATGTTCTGAAATAGCCTCTTTAGATCAATATTCTCATGAAGAAGTCATGACTGGTTTCCAAACCGTTGGAAAATTTCTAAACTTTTTTTTAATCATTTCACCCCAAGCAAGGCATTCCACTGCCATTATTGCGCTTGGGGCTACATAGTGGGAGGTAAATAGGAAGAGTGTCTAAATATAGGAAATATCAGAAGGGGGTGATAGATAGTTGGGTGGGTGGGAAGAGTGATTGAAAGAATGGAAGTTAGTTTGTTAGGAGTTGTCTATTGACCTTACATTTAAACTCCTGGAGATTGTAGCCGTCGGGGAAGCAGTCATGTGGAAGAGAATTCCACAGTCGGGAAGTGCGAGAAAGCAAAATGTTGGAGTAGAACTTGCGGTTGCATTTTATCGGTTTCACTGTAAAAGGGTGGGATCTAGTTGCTAATCTAGTATCTCGTGCAAATTTGAATCTAGGTGGGCACCAGTAATCTAAGTTCATCGGAGCAGAAGCCGTGAAAGTATTTATAGAAGAGACAGTATTTATAGAAGAGTCTGCAGGCGGTGTGCTCCGTCGGTATTGATCACATTACAGACACTCCGCTGTACCTTGTCTAGAAGCTCAAGGAGAATAGCAGGGGCACCCGACCAGATATGGCAACAGTATTCAATGCACTGGCGGATGGTAGATTTATAAATGTGCAGGATATATTCAGACGGAAAAAACCTCCGGGCCCTGCACAGAGGACCGACTTTCATAGCAGCGGATTTATCAATGGATTCTATATAGTCATTCCACTTGAGGTCCGCTGAAAGTGTGAGACCAAGGAGGCAAGCCTGGTCCATGCTAATAAGAGGTAGATGCGATTGTCTGTGATAACTAATTGATAGTAGCTTCGTTTTAGAATTAATATTTACGAGCCATTTCTTACCCCAGTCCACTACGGATTGGAAGTCCTTTCCAAGCTCGGCTGCAAGGTTAGCTTTGTCGCCCGCACCAGATTTTAGGTCGAGTTGTGGCGAAACTTCGTCGTTAAGTAGTTGTGACCTCTTAATGTTTCGGAAATAAAACACGGAAAACAAGAACGTAAGTTCAAACAGTATATTATAATAACAGAACATATATACTAGAAAATAGAAATGTAAGTCCTAACGATATAGTTACGCTGCGTCTTATGACTGCCTCACTGCTGCATCCTCGGAAGTCATACAGGTTAGTATTTTTTGAAAGAGGAAGAGTCCATTCCCTGTAGATAGAACACCATAACACAGCTATATACAGCGGTTTTTACAAATCGTTTAATATGATTTCAACAGAATGACGCCTGAATGTTTTGAAGTGAACTATCCTTCGTCGGCTTTGTAGACTGTTGTTACATAATCACAAACAAAGAACTGTACCAAATAATAATGCAATCATTTAACCGTTTATAAAACGCAACAACTAAAAGGTATATCTCATATAACTCGAAGAGAAAATAATGATAATCAACAAGTTGACCTTCCACATCACTTTAAATAAATAGTTAGGAAGGAAACACGCAACAATACAAATCAATCATAACAACGGATTTGGGCAACCTATTTTCCTTAAAACATTGTATTGAAAGAATGATTTTATAAATTTTGTTAGAATATACCCTAAACGTTTCCCCATCAAGACACCGATAACCCCACAATTATTATTACCATTACCAAATGTAGAACTGATTGAAGACATTAAAGTTGTTTTCTCACCATTTATAAACGATTACAAAATATAAGAAAGACTCTACAAAACTGAGGATCTCATTTAGATAAATTACCAAAGGACTTGAATCAAATAATATCAGTTTGACTTCTTCCTCCGAATGAAATACTATTGTCTTTTGTTTTTTGTTTTAATGAATGTAAATATAAATAGAATGTAAATTCATTGAGTTCATCCAAATCATGGCGTGATTCGGGAGAGCCTCTTATATCAACAGTAAATTATAACGGCCCTCCTACTCGTGGGATATGAAAAGAGTGTATAGTGAACATAAAGACTGGTGAAACTATATCGGAAGAGCTTTACAGTTTTAACATTCAATGTCTCAGCGCTGTCATCGAAAAAAAAAACCGATACCGTCTTCCATAGTTATTTACTGCCAAAAATAAAATCATATTTAAATAACAAACTCTTCTAAACGCGCCATAGTCACTAGACATGGCGCCATTGTGTTATCGTTCCTCTCAATCAATACAGTATTCGTTATCTGATCAAGAATTTAAGGATATCTTCGTTGTTCAAAATTTGATTAAAACTTTATTGCTACGAAACCAGAGTCGTTTTTATCAAGATAAAATCCGAAAACATCCGGACCGTTGGCATAAGTTCATAAAAAGTAAAAAAAAAGAAGTATTATAATAATTAAAAAATATATAGAAGTTATGTTTAATTAAATTATTTTAAAAAATTGCGCACGGACTTAATAAATATATTTTATTTTAGTCACGTCTATCTAAAATCATGTGATGTTTACCCAGGTTTATTTCAAACTCCGAAACATTAAAAACATAGACTGCATTCGAGATTTTTACATATTTTTTAAATTACTAAAGGCTGTCGAAAATTGTTGGAACATTACATAAAATTTAAGCACGTACCTTAGGTTTAAGAACTATTCATTTTTGGTCTAAGAAATAACGTATTATATGCTACCTACTTATATATGCATGTTCATTTTTCTCCTTACATTTTCTAATATTCTGGGATGTTTTTATTTAAAGAAAACTTCAAACACATCAATTCATTTATACATTAGCGAGCATAAAGATCAGAACTATGTCAAGAAAAAGTCTATGAAATACCTTTTTATGTTAAAGCTTCAAAGAACATTTTATCAAAGAGAAAAAGGATATAAAAGTAAATTATATAATTCCAAAATATAAAGTTCAATAAACTTATTTTGATAAACTTATAAGAGTAATTGTATAACATTCAAGAAAATAGATGATCACGAATGGCACTTAACTGACTGACTGGTTTTGGCTTTGGAATAGAGTATATCTTTCAGGAAAGAATAAATTTTTAAACTTTTTCGGTGCAGATTTATATTTTGGGAACTGGTAAGTAATCAGGTACTTTCTGAGGGAGAAATTTTGTCCAGTTCACGATCTATATTCTATTTCTTCCCCACATTCCTAGCGTTGAGACGTTCATAAAGCATTTCACTTGATTTTAAAATGTAACTTGAAATTTTAGTGTGCAAATATAATTTGTGATGTGAGAAAGCCTTTTTTTCGATCAGGTACTATTAAATTTTATAACCTTCGTTTAAGACGTGATGATATAGAAAAACAATTTTTCCCGTTGAGGTTTTATATAACATTGACAGTAATGTTATATATTCGTTTGGTCGGTCTGAAATTTCGCCTGGAATTGTTACAAGATTTTGAGGGAAAATAAAATATTGTTGTAAGACGTCACAGTGTAGAATTCAAGTGGCAAGCTGAATTTTGTTTTGAAGATGAAAGAATCAACGCTAGATCAATAACAAAACACACCTATGGTAACAGATGTTAATAAGGTTCGACTATTTAATTCAAATCAAACAGCAGTTGGCAGTTTAAGGTTAGAAGTCTGTTGACAGCAGTCGAGTTGAGAACACAGGGCGAACGCTATTTCTTGACTGCTGCCTCGATGCGTGCGTGCTGAACCTCCGATCCAACCAACACTTACTCAAAAACCAATATCACCGAAGAAGAAGCGAGTATGTTGGAAATTTTAATTTATATATATATATATACGTGTCGATGTCAGCTATTTTATGAACGTGAAAAAATCGTCATTTTTTCCGCAAAAAAAGATTATCACTTTGGTTACCGTATATCTCTTCATTTCCCAGTGAGAAAATATCGTCATTTTAGCTTGTCAGGAAGATAGTGATTTTCATTCAAGTTTATTCTCGTCGAATTGATCCAGTATTATATTCCATCGAAGTGGGTATACGACAGTACGATCATAAGGTTCTGAATATTTTGTTTCATTGAAGCATTTATTAGTATAGTATTATTGGAGAATTATAAGTTAATCATTTCAATTTTTGGATAATGTATCACTGACTCGTTTTTCAATGTGTGGGTTTTATGCATCTATATATATCTATGTATTATATTTTCACAGCTTGTCTTCCTTTGTTTCGTTTGAATGCATCTGATTACAATAAAACAAATTGACGTTGCTGGCCTTCCACTTGTGCTTGACATTTTGATAAGACTTAATGCTGTTCTTTAAGTAAAAGTTAATTCGTTCTTTGAATATTATAATTTTCAACAGCTTTTTTATTTTTGATAATATCTTGAAGGAAGAGATTTATTTGACGTTGTTAATTCACTTTATCATGTTTTATTGATCTATCTGTTTGGAAACTAAAAACATTTCTATAACTCTAGGTGCATGCATAGAAAAATCTATACATTCAGTTAAGAATAAAAATAAAATCATCCTTGATAATAGATGAGGAATTGGTAGTGGATAAACATATCTGTATTAGTGAAGTATAAGGCTACACAATTTTCTTTTTTTGCGTTTCCTGGAAGGATGATGAAATCCTATACATAGGCTTAGAAGTTATTAAAGTAGTTCTTTTTTATTTAAATTTATATCAGAAACACTGCGAACGTTTTTACAAAACGCTTTTACAATCACCTCTCATCCTTCAATTACAAGGACAAACAAAATATAACATTATTTTCTAAATATTTTTGGAAGTGAAAAAACGAAGACAAAATACATAAAGTTAAATGGAAAATCCTCAAACAGGCTAGAGCATCTAAATTGGTAAAGAAAACAGGTTTCCTTTTTATAGGAGAAAAAATGGAAATCATTAAATACATGAGGCGGCAGGAAACCACAGTAAAATGTAAACAAATTAAAGAAATTACCTTAAAATCATGCTAAATTTACAAAATTTAAAGTTAGGATCTCAAGAAACGATAAGCCTTTTATAGTATTAATATTAGTACCACGATATTCACATGTAACTGTATGATCTCGCCCCTTATATATTTTTACCTCTAATATTACTTCTATTTAATACTACAAATTGTGTTCTAATTAAGGATTTCTATAAAAATATTTCATTAAATTTTAAATTAAGTTTAAATATAAAAAGAAACTCTTTTAATAGCTTCTAAGCCTATGTATAGTATTTTACCATCCTTCCAAAAAGCGCCCAAAAAATTGTAGCTTTACACTTCTCTAATAGATATGCTTATCCACTACCAATTCCAAACTCTCTCTCGGTCTCTCTCTCTCTCTCTCTCTCTCTCTCTCTCTCTCTCTCTCTCTCTCTCTTCTTAGCCCATCTTCTACTACTCCCTCCGAACCCATATACATTTTTTTACTTCTTTCACTTTGATAAACCCAAATGGCTGGTCATAATATGCTGTAAAGGACCATTAACCACCTCCATCCTTCGTCCGCATTTGCCTCTTTTTTGTTCAAATTTTAATTTACTGCTCACAATTCAGATTTTTCAATTTCTCTATACTTGCCTCTCACGCAAAATTTACCAATATAAGGAAAAGAATTTTCCATCTCCCCTCACAATACCTTATTTAAACAAAATGTACACTTTGTAGTAGATTATAATTTGTACATGTTCTAAAATACAATATATATATATATATATATATATATATATATATATATATTTAAGGTAACCAAAATAGTTCTGTCCGTTTTTAAAGGAAAAAAGAAAACGCTTCACAACACGTGTAACTTATATATAGTCTTCGAAGTAATCGCCATCGGCATCCAGCAACTTCTGCCAACATGTCTGCAGCTGTTCAATGCCCTTGCGGTAGAACCCGGGGGGTTTTGACGCAAAGAAGTCCGTGAGGGATTTGCACAAGTCTGCTTCATTGGTGAAGAATTTCATAGGAAGATGACTAACCATGGAGGGGAAGATGCGGTAATCGGACGGCGCAATGTCAGGTGAATAAGGTGGATGGCACAAGGTCTCACACCCAAGTTGCTGTATGGTATCCCTGACCACTTGTGCGACATGCGGCCTGGCGTTGTCATGGAGGAAAAACACACCTTTGCGATTCACAAGTGCTGGCTCCTTCTGGCACAATGCATGTTGCACACGTTTCCCTTGCTGCGTGTATAAGTCTCCAGTGACCGTTTGGCCCGTTGGTAGCACTTCTTAATGAACCACTTGACGACCTGTCAACCATACACAAAGCATAATCTTGCGTGGGTGCATAGGCGGTCTTGCGGTGTGAGGGACGGCATGCTGAGGGGACAACCAATGTCTGAAACGCTTAGGAGTTTCGTACAGAACCAACTCTTCATCACTGGTAAGCACTCGATTGAATAAGGATGCAGTACGGTGGCGAGAAAGCAGCGAGCCGCAGTCTGCCACTCGTTGTCCCTTGTGGACCTCTAACAGCGTTTGCGGAACCTACTTGCTCAGTTTGTACCTACTACCTAGGCGGTGCAGGTGAAGTCTAACAGTTTTATCGGAAACATTGAACTGTCTTGCAAGTTCACCACAAGTTCTAATATTGTCCTCTTTAATGACCGCCTTCAGAACTCCGTCATTCAAGTCCTGTGGTCGACCACTGCGAGGCTTATCATGGAAAAACAAATCTCCCGACTTGAATTTTCGAAACCAACGCCTTGAAATACGGTCATCCATAGCACTATCCCCAAACGCTTGACATATGCGGCGACTTGATGATAAGCCCACTTTGAATTTGTAAATCAAACAGCCCAGAATGAAATCACTAGACACTTCCATTCTTCTCGCAGCTATCCAGCTTATAACTGATAGCCGAGCACGATGCGCGTGTTTTTTATAGCGTCTGATGTTCTATAGTTCCTGCTGTCCGGATTTGAAAACAATTGCTACACGCATTTTTTATATATTTCAACTTCATTCAATGGCTAATCAAAAAACCGACAGAACCTTTTTGGTTACCTTATATATATATATATATATATATATATATATATATATATATATATATTGTTAGTATTTAGACAGAATTTTTATGCATGTTTCGTTAAATAATATAGACAATTTTTGTCGATTTATTTGATGTAAATTAATTTCATATCGTCTGATAAGCTTAATAGCATTATCGTTGAAAGAGGAAAGAAAATCACAATATTGATACATGTTTCTATTTAATACTTTCTGAACTTTCGGCTTACATCAGCCATTATCAAAGATGACAATTGTGTAGATTGTAATGAGCATAATGTAATCCGAAAGCTCAGAAAGGATTAAATAAAAGCATGTATCAATATTGTGATTTTCTTTCCTCTTTCAACGATAATGCTGTTAAGCTTACCAGACGATATAAAAAAAACTTACCTAAAATAAATCGACAAACCTTGTCCATATTATTTAATGAAGCATGCATCACCATATATATATATATATATATATATATATATATATATATATGTATGTATGTATGAATAAAATAAGTAAAGAACAAGTAAGAAAAAATTAAATCTTTAATCTAACATGTTCCACTCATAACTAGCTTTTTCTGAGATCAGTTATGAATAAATTAAGAGAAATCATATGATTTCTCTCATTTTATTTATGCGTTTGCACACACTGTAAAACAAACATAAGTTTTTCCGTCTACATTTAATATACATCCATTGCTTTATCACACGTGACACATAGCTGACCAATGAAACTATACCTCAATCAAAATACTGTCCCTCGGATTTTAAATCATTCGTCTTTAATAAATCTCTGAAGAAGCTTGTTATTTTAGATTAAAGATATTTTTCTGCTTGTTCTTACTTATTCTATTCCTCTTGTCGGATTCTGATCCATATGTTCAACTCATATTTACACACACACATATATATATATTTTATTCTAAACATATACTGTTAAATATAAGAGACAATCAATGTCTATTATGTTTAATCATGAGACGTTCAAAACATTGGATTTTATTTTGTGTTGACATAAAACTTTGCAAGCAACGATGACAGTTACCAAAAATAGCAAACGCAGTTCGTAAAGTTGTAATGCGAATCTATGAGGTCACACCACGTGAGAGCTCAAAAAGATAACAGAACCATATATTTAAATGCAATATAATGTGTTATGACCAGGTTTAAACGTGATTTTATTAAAAAAAATGTATTATTTCTTAGAAAAATTTAGCCATGTAGGTAATATCTGATTTTAGTAAACAATACCATAATCCTCACTCATACACACAGTAAAAAAGAACCTTCAGATGTTGGAGGCCATCTACATTAAATCCAAACAACTAACACTTAATAATATATATATATATATATATATATATATATATATATATATATATATGTGTGTGTGTGTGTGTGTGTGTGTGTGTGTGTGTGTGTGTGTGTGTGTGTGTGTGTGTGTCCACAGATACATATATATACAAATGTTGTTTCTGCGTTATTAAGTTATTAAGTTTAAAGAAGATTTACACTAAATGACTATATGTTACCATTAAGATTAGAATATATTTTACATTGATGGACAGTTGCTGCAGATCAGTTTTAACGTTTGACATGTGTAGTATTGAATTAACTGAGATTTATTCCGTTTAACAATAAAAATATATTCATATCCGCAGTTGACATATATGATTTTACATACGGCCGCGTGATTGGTTATCAACGCCAGGCTGATTGTGTTTTCAGACTGATGATAGCCGAAACATCCAAACTTTGCAGCTGCTTATCAAGGCTCCTAGTGTGACTGGATTTGTGGTACCACAAACTATAGATCGAGAAAGACCGATTGTACATTTCATGTTGTCTGCCTTAAACTTTAAACTTAATAACTAAAAAAAGATGGCTTTGCGTATATATATTTATATAAACTTTTGTCTTTGTTTTGGTTGAAATAACCCGTCTTCAAATTTTGTAAAATTATTTATATACATATTTCGAGAAAATATTTACTTCTCTTGTTACAAATATTATCTGACAAAATTGTTTTGTTAACTCCCATCCCTCTTCAATACTTAGGTTACCATAGCTTTTCACATCGTTATTTTATTATCTGTGAATAATCATGACTTAGTTGAATGCTTTCTCTTTGACATCTAGAGTCCTGAATTCAAAGTCTTTACATCTAATTCTAACTCAAGTCTACAGAGCCTATTCTATCCAGCTATTTAATCCATAATTGGGGAAAGGTTCAGAAGACATGTATTGTATGATTTTACAAGTAATTTAGGCAGAGGAGAAGGCAATAGACTTGAACATAATTAGAAATCGACTTGCCGTTTCCCGCCCTAGTGCTTGTAACATTTACAATACACATATCCTAGCAAGAGAAACAGGATTGACTTTTATGTTTGAGTAGGCGTTGCTTACAAATCTGAAAAAATCAGAGCCAAACTTCAAATTTAACTTTCAGTAGTAGCAGCGGCCATTGTTATTAGAAAGGTCTTCCTTGATTCCGTCCATTACAAACGTGACTTTAAACTTATCTGCCATTAGCATAACAGTTAATCACTTTATTTTTTCCCACCACTATGTTTTTCGCCAACACCCATTTGTCTGATATACACTAAACAAATGCAGTTGACCTTTCTTTTGTAATGTGTCCAATATACTTCCATTTTCTGCTCCATCTCTGCTATGATACTTTTGGTCTTGAATATCTCCCTATACATAAAATTGCACTTTCTATTAATATGTATGCTTTATAAAAATGGAACGTTATACATTGTCATAGATAAGCGCACAGCGGAAGGTACATATACTACGTTGTATCGTATCATTATATATGAGAGTATGTATTACAGATTCCAGAGAGAAAGACATTATTAATGGAAATGTTAATGTCAATAATTGCTGTTTCCTTATAAGGAAATAATCAGCTTTAATAAAAAAGCAGCCAGTGATACATTCCTACGAACTTAATTAAATATTTTTATTCAAATAATTTTTGAAGAAAATAGGATTCTCAGTTCTATTCTTATTGCTCTTTCTACAACTGATAGAAGCTTAATAGTGTGCAACTTCTTTATCCTGGTTATGTGATTATTCCTTCTTCGAGATGCATATAAAATCCATTTTCGTTGCTATTATTCTAAAGTGGTATGGTTTCTGCTGTTTGGCAGAGACCTTTGTGATTCTGTAATCCAAACCTTTAAGAAAGGTGGTCCTTGCTACGATCTACTGCATTCATTTTTAAAATGTTATAAAACGGTTGTATGCAGTTGATTCTTCTTCTTCTTCTTCTTCTTCTTCTTCTTCTTCTTCTTCTTCTTCTTCTTCTATGAGCCATATTCCGTCAGGGCGTAGGTGATCATGGTCTTTCCTATCACCCTATCCTTTGTAGCCCTCAGCACCCCTTCGCCTGTTATCCCACTAAAATCCCGTTCCGCCATCTATCTGCTCAAGTCCATCGAGTATCTCACGTGGAAGCTTTCTCTTGTCTATTCTTCCCTCTATCCGTCGTGTGAGCATCAGATTCTGCAGACACTCTTTCCCAAAAACTTCGGCTGTCTTTACCTGGTGGTAAATATGACTTTCTTATACGTGTCCATTTTCTCCAAAACCTCGTCGATTCTCGCATGTTCCATCCATGGCTTCCTCAGCATTCTTCTGTAGAACCACATTTCGGTTGCTTTCAATATTTCCTTTGATCTTTGATAAGATTGCCCAAAACTCGTTTCCATTTTGATGGACAGATATCACATAACAATCCAGTAACCTCTTCTTTGTTTTCAGCGAAATCTTTCTAACTCTCGGTATTTATTCATTTTCTGGATTGCGTCCTTGGCCATGTCAAACTTGATATCCATATTAATGTTATTCTCTTACGAATATATTTTGGAATATGACTCAGGATTTTAAGTTAATGTTTCGATTTTGTAACGACTTCCAAAATTAAATGTCAAACATCCTTATTTTCCATACTGATTATTTTTAGTGTCGATATACCAATATAATTTAAATCTTTAGTGTTTACTTATTATATATCCTAATTTTTATGGTGGTTAAAGAATCAGTGCAAGGTTTGCTTTCATTCCAAATTCAAATTACAATTTCTGTTTTGAAAATGTCTATATTGGGATATATTTTTAGAGAATGCTAATAGAGGATGTTGATTTTTTTCAAAATCATTCTAATCACAAACATTAATGTGTCATCGACATAGCCCTCTCAACCTCAGTAACGTGACCTCGAGAAAACAGGACCTCTATCTATTATTAATAGAAGCGTTATAAAAATTACATTTCCACTATTTCAATCAACATTTGTCAGACGAAGCTTCAAGCTATTCAGTCTGTTTTGACTTGAATGAAATTGAAGCTTTTCATTTAGATTTCCCTAAGTATTGTCTTACTTGTCATAAATAAATATATATATATATATATGTGTGTAAGTATATATATATATAAGTGTATATATATGTAAGTATATATATACTTAAATATATGGATGTATATATATATATATATATATATACACTCACACACACATATATATATAAGTATAAATATGAATATATCTAAGAATATATATATATATATGTAAGTATATATATGTAAATATATATATATATATGTAAGTATATATATACTTATATATATATGGATGTATACACACACACACACACACACACACACACATATATATATATATATATATATATATATATATATATATATTCCGAAATTTACATTCCGTTGATTAGCGATTTCAACGAAAATATTCTCGCTTCATTAGCAACAATAAAAAACAAAAACTAATTTATTCAAATGTGGTACAAAAATTCACATACCGGACGGAGCCCTATAGCATATCCTTACAAGGGAAATTAAAAAAAAAGGTTATTTAGAAAGAAAATAATATTTAAAGTTTGATGTCCTGACATAAAAATGGACAGAGACAGAGTTTCAGGACTCTGATTTATTTTTAATACTGATAAAGTTAATATTAATAGGATCTGGTTTTGTGGGTTTTACCTATATACACTTCCTTTTGGATATATATATATATATATATATATATATATATATATATATATATAAAGAGAGAGAGAGAGAGAGAGAGAGAGAGAGTGTGTGTGTAATTTAAAAGTAAATCCCTATTTTATGTATGACTAGCTATCCTGGAGTCCAGACTTACACGCTGTAACTTATTTCTTTGATATTAGTTAAATAAGCACGTTTATGATACAAAACCAAGGACTTGAAGGACGAATACGAAAATTATGCTTTTCATACCATCAGAGGTTCTAATAAAATAAGCTGACGTGATTCTTCGGCGGCCAAAGAAGCTGGTAATGAAATCGGAAACCTTTATTTTATTTTAAATACGACCTTATCCTAATAGCTGTTCTGTTTTATTCATTTCGTTTTAGAATTATATTTAATATATAAATTATTATATACCTAACATTAGGAGCTGCGTTTCAATCACCCTATTTATATTGTCATCCGCAGACAGATCTGTTTCGCCGTATCACAGCTCATCTGTATGGTTAGACTCCGATTGCTTTTTTATCCAGGATTGAAACCCGACCGAAATGGCATCAGTCGGGGTATGGGCGTTCGGTGGAAGTAGGCAGACATTTAGCGCATATCATTATACGCGCCCAATAGCTAGAGCGCTGTTCATTTTCTCGAATTCTTTGCCTTTAATCTCTCATTTTCACAAGTATTTTGCTGGGAACAATATCCCATTTATATCTATCTATCTATCTATCTATATATATATATATATATATATATATATATATATATATATATATTACTTTAAACTTAGTCGGACTTATTTAAATGTTGAAGTTGAAAGGAAAAATATCTGATAAAAATAAACTGATTAATAAATATCAATCATATACATATATATATCTTATATATGTATATATATATATATATATATATGTGTGTGTATGTGTGTGTGTGTATGTGTGTGTGCCTATATATATATATATATATATATATATATATATATATATATTGATTCGTTTGAATTGAGTTGAGACAATAGACAAATCTGAAGTGTCTGTCAGCGGAAATAAAAATTTCTCACAGACTGTCATCTCAGTAATTGAAACCAACTGAATATTTAGTTTAATAAAAAGCCATAAATGTTTCCTTGGAAAAAGTGGAAAGAAAGAAATTGATAGGAGCGACAATCTTATCATTCGGTAAGTTTGATAGAGTTGCTTGATCAGTGCTTTGCTTCCGAGCCGGGTGAGCTTATATGCTCTCTCTGTCTCTCTCTCTCTCCCTCCCTCTCTCTCTCTCTCTCTCTCTCTCTCACACACACACACACACACACACACACAGGCATCTACTACAACAACATTTGCTTCTGTCTCAATAAGAAATCTGCCATTGTCGATAAAGTAAACCTCGCTGCTTCTCTTTATAAGGTTCTCTAATCTGTGATCGACTGGGGTAAGAAATTGATAGTAAATTTTAATACCTCCAAAACAATATTGCTTTCTTTAATTATCATAGAAAAACTGTTCTACCACTCGTAAGTATGGTGGCGCTCGTCTCCCAGAATATAATACACTGCGCCTCGTCTCACTGCCGAACTCAACTGGAACGATTACATCAAACAAATAGTTATAGCTAGTAAGGTAGTGTCACTTGTCGGGCCAGTAAGTTTTTCTAGTCAGAATCCATCATGTCCATATACAAATCCACCATTCGTCCATGTATTTATAATGTCGTCATATCTGATCGGGCGCTCCTGCTATTCATCTCGGAATACCCGACAAAATTCAAAGAAGGATCTGAAATATAATCGATCTCGATTTGTCTGCTAGACTTCAGCTACTTTCTCACCGTCGAGATGTGACTTTCTTTTGTCTTTCCTACAAATATTTTCACTGCTTCTGCTCTGATAAGCGTAATGGTCTGGAGCTCCCTCTACACGATTTACTCATGCTACTAGACTGGCAACTAGGTCTCAACCTTTTACAGTAAAAACATTCAAATATATACGCCTCTTCTACTCTCCCAGTTTCTTCCCTTGGACTCTACACATTTGTATCTTCCGTCCGTACCCTTGCCTCCCCGATAGTTTCAATCTCCAAAAGTTTAAGTGCAACGTCAGTTGCCATCATATATCGCTTTGATTCTCATCTTTCTCTTATCCTTTGTCTGACCACACCCTCGTATCTTTCTCTACTTACTTTTCGTTCTTCTCCTATGTAATATTCTGCACACCAATGGCAGTATTACCTTGCTTGTGTTGAATCAATTAAATATATATATTATCAATGAATATGAATGAAGTTTAAAATTGCCCATTTTCCCAAGGGCTTACAGCAATATCTTTAGTTATTTTTATGCGAATTTAGGTTTTCTTACTTTAGTATTGGTCTATATTTCTGAGATTAGGTAGTATTTACAGTATTTACATTATTCAGACTATTGTCCTTAACTTTGTTGCCATTTGTACGACGTTTCGGTCGTTGTACGCTTCCTTTTTCAGGAATTTCGAAACGAACCCATTATTACAATCACTGATCTGCATTCCTTGCGTATTAGAGCCTCTTCTGGTTGTCATGAGTTATCGCCCTCTAACACTGTAACCCTGTAAGTTACTTGTTCACCACTTCTATAGCGTGGAATTGAACTCACAAGTATTTGGGTCAAGTCACTAACCAACGTCTATATTCATTGTGCCATGTGTTCTTAAGGATAAGAACAACTGGGGACTTATAAACCATATGTTCAGTAACCCTTTTTGTGTTTACCAGAGTTCATATTGCAATTTTTTGATGTTAATGGTTTGCTCTAGTATTTATTATGTTAATCTCCTAAGCCGATCAAGCATAGAGATGAACACAATATGAGAACGAGTAATATGGAATGCCAGAGTAAATCATTAGTGCTAAAATTGCAAAATGAGCTCTGATATAAAATACTAGAGATAACCATTAACATTAGACAGGGTTATAGGGAGATAACTCATGACTACCAGAACAGGTTCTACTCAAACAATGGAGAGGATATATCCTATTGATTGTAATAAAGGGTTCGGTGCGAAATTCCTAGCATCTGAAGAAGGCCGGAGTGTACAACGGCCGAAACGTCGTACAAATGGCAACAAAGATGTCAAGACGATAGTCTGATTAATATAAATACTTTTCTTAATTGTTTTTCCTGTTTTTAATTGTTTACATATATTTTATTTTTGTGTCGGTTTTAATACTAGTACGAGGGTTTATTTCGTGCCTTCGCGTGTTGAGGGTGGCTGGAATTTGAGTAAGCATCTTTCTTAATTTTAAAAAAAATCTTTCAACATCACATTCTAGCTATTAAATACGGTGATATTACTTTTAACCAAAGTATTTTTACTGAAAGATATATTGATAAATAAGGAGTGTGTAAGTGTAGAGAAAAAGCGGGAAGGAATTAGAAAGGGATATTTTCTCAAGAAAAAAATCTACCACCTTTTCTGGCTTATTATATATTATTATATATTTTGCCCCAGGGTTTCCGGCTGCCTAACCGAAGAATAAGCAGAGAAACAAAAGGTATACCTTACAGAGAAAAGAGAAAATCTAATCAGTGAAGTGCTTGTTAAGAATGAGCGAAATTATCGAGAAAGTAAAGAACACGAACACTCTATAGCAAGGTTATATTACGAGAGAATAACCCCTACTCTACATTATTATGTATTCTTCATCCAGATTACAAAACGTATATATATATATATATATATATATATTTAATTTCTTCATTTTAGTACGTAAATCTTTTAATTATGTTTTGGATATCAAACTATTTAATAAATCACCAGCTTTTGAGTTAATGATGTAATTGACTTCCTAATAAGATATCAAAATTTCAATTTCATTGTTTTTCTTTTTAATCCTCTAACAAAGGTACATAGGAATCTATAAAAATTGGTACACAAGAATTTATGAAGATTCCAAGAGGTACAGGACAAGAAAAAACTGCTCTAAAGTGAATAGAAAAGTCGTAAGAATTGGGAAGCTCTACCAATACAACAAAAATTAAAGTTTTATACAATTGAACAGAAACGAAACAGATTTTAAGATGTGACGCTTTAGATAAATCGGGACATTATTATTTAATAAGAAGTAATTAGATATAAAAACGCATTTTAGTCGCGAGAAACAAATGACATAAGTTAGATTTATTTACAAGAACATGTTAAGGGAAACAATAACTTAACTAACGAAGAAAATTAAGCCCATTTGTTAACTACTTCTCTCTCTTTACATGAGTGTTCTTCAATTATGTACCGTGTCTCTTGAGGACGTAAGTAATAATAAACCTCCAAAGCTTCTCGTAGCTTTTAATAAATCTTGCCTTATTTTTCAAATCCTGCTCTGACATCATTTGCTCAAGCCCATCAAACATGTCACATGTTGATTTCCCCTGTCCCACTTTTTTCCAATCCGCCTTGTGAATATAAGATTCTCCAAGCCCTTCTTCCTCATGTCAGAGAAACTTCAAGTGTATTTTTTTTAATGTTATGTTAAAGCTTCGTTTTGTTTTCATTTTCTCCAAAGCCTCATCGTTGATCACATTTTCGTCTATGTTACTCTCAGTATCATTCTGTAGAACACATTTCTGTTTCTTTGAGTCCCTCCTTCCTCTTTCAGGATATAGACTAACATTTGCTGCCATACAGGAGCACGGATATCATCTAACCCTTTACTACTCTTTTCTTTCTTTCTTTCCAATGAAATGTTTCTGTCTCTCAATACTCTGCTTATCTTTTTTTATTTATGTAATCTTGTCTAATCCGAAATCATTTAAGGCTGTCAGCATCTCTATTACATTTCTGTCTAGTCATACCGCATTTTTTTCTTTTCAATTTGGCCAGTGCAGCTTCCACTACAATTTGAACTATTTCCGACACGTCTGCATATCAATGCTGTTCTCTTTCGTCATGGAAGAGATCTCCTCATATATTCGTCATATTGCTGAAGTAGTTTTTTCTTTCATTGATATATGCTTTGCATCCTTGGAGTTTATGTATCCTATTGATGGGCATAGAGTTGCCTTGCTATTTTTGGCATTTCAGATTTGATTGTGATTTATTTTTTATTTGATTAAGTTATAATTAATTCTGTTTGGGTGAACCGGTTGTTATGACAAATGTAACATCCTATTAAACAGTTGTTGAAATACCTCTTAATAGATGAGGGAAGATGGATTGCATCCTACAACGTTCAGCATAAAATGGTTGGGCGATCGTGTCTCGAAAGAGATATAACTGACTGGACATTAGATTTTTCAGCTGTAAGTTTTCGCTAATTTTCTGCGGTAGACTGGTAACCAACCGAGGCTATAGAACCCACTCTGTCTGGCTATTTAATCCATAGTTGGAGGGAGAAGCGGCGGATTAATACCTTTCGCCATGATATTTGCGCGTAAGCGAATGCAACGATTTCCACTGGAATTCGAACTTGGCTCTCCGATTTCTCAGTCCAAAACGATATCCATTGCACCACAACGCATAGATTAAAAATACACCACCAAAGATGCATTGAAATGGTAAATGATATATTCCAAAGGCTAAACAAATTATTAAGAAACAAGAAGATATATTTAGAATTCAAAAATGTGATCACCTGTTATATAATTTCAGTATTATGATATGGCAATGAATATTGTACCATTTTTTCACAGATGAAAGGGATAACTGAGCCAAGCGAAATGTGCTTCTTTAGAAGGATTCTGATAATACCATAAATGCTGCCTGTAAGTAATGATAGGTTTTTGAAAAATATGGGGAGAAAGCTAATACTTGAACATGAAACAAGAGAGCGCGGATGTTTAATTAAAAAAGAAGGCATGGAAAATGTAACACTCATAAGGCTTATTAAAGGCATATGATACAGACAACACAAGAGAGATTAACATACTTTTAGTAAATGGATTGGGTAAAAAGGGATTGAAAGCGATAGTAAAAACTAATATATTGCTCGGAGCTACAAATAGGAAGTGGTAAAGAGCCATGATCGTCAAACACGATGGTCCGGCAAGCGGCAAAGAATTAATGTTAAAGATTACTGATATAGAATAGAAGTTTTCACAGTCTTGCAATCTATGTACGACTTGGTTGCGAAAATGATACAATTTGGTTAATTATGATGATTTCCAAGACACCCATAATTTTGCATGGATACTTTTCATATTTAGATATGCATGGGGAATACTTGTAGGAGAACGAAATGAGGAATTAGCATTCAATGTATGCTTTAGCTTACTCTAAATGTGAGAGTGACATATTTTATCCCTATCAAGACAGCGATGTTTGTTCTTTCAGAAGTTAACATATGCTAATTTTTTGACACCCAAAATTTATCCTGTATTCCTTTTTAAATTTGAATATAACGTAACCAAAGTGAGAACGAAAAAGAGAATTAACGTCAAATATATGCTCTGGCAAGTCATTTATGTGAGAGAGTTGTGGCCTTGTTGGGGCCAGAAATGAGGCACAAAGAAGGAATAGATTTAAACAGATATATTCAACAAAGACACTAGTACAAACATATACCAATGGGACATTATTAACGGAATTCCTTCTCAATTTGCTAGTAATTCTTTTCTGTAGGTATGTGACACTATATTTTGCATGCAAGAAACATAACACTGTTACTGCCGGCAAAGGAAAGGAAGAAATTATTATTAGTTGTATTATTAATTTTTCAGATTAATTGTTGCCGATCGGTCGGAAGGAATTGTTTTGTTTCGTAATTTTTATAAATCGAAAAGAACCAACTGAAAAAAAGTTGTTTCTTCTAATATGAACGCAGGTAATAGATTCAATTATTCTAATATGAGAAGAGGAAAATAAGAGATCGCAAACCCAAAGCAGAAAATATATATTTTGCGTGTGTGCTGTTGATGGCCAGCCGGGTTATATGAGGTTATTATTGACATACGGAGACAGCATGACTAAGCAAAATACAGTTAATGTCTGAGATACACCAGCGATAAAAGTGAAAATTTAACAAAACATAGATTTTGATTGTCGAAAGAGTTTGCCACAAATAAAGGAAATATTTGATAAGTTAAAAAGGTTAAATTCTGCTGTGAGAATAAAGTGAAATTTAAAATTTTGCTGGAAAAGGATTTATTAAACCTAAAAGCTAGATTTGTTGACGTCAAAAACAAAAAGCCGAAAAAAGTGTTGTCACCAAAATATATCTACTTCATTGGTTGAACCAGGGGAAGAGAGGAATAGAAAGAAGTGACTCCGCCCAAAAGACGTGGGCGAAAGTGATTTCATTGGCCAGAGATTGGATTTGTATGTTGATCATCCCGCACACCGGTGAAGTAGTGATAAGCATAAAACAGGGACCCGAGGGGAGTCCAGCAGAGTCCAGCAGAGTGCAGTGGGCTCTCGGCCCAGAGATGTAACGTCGAAGGTAAGGCGCCATAGAGTTCCTGACTGAAGATTTCCAAAGACAGAGATATTTGTCACGCCGTTGCGTGCCGCTGAATTGGCTGAAGATGTACAGTGATAGAGATATTTGCCACGCCGATGGGAGCCAACCGTACAGAAAAGAATTAAAGTCAGACGAGACGTGATTTTACAGACGAAGTCTCTAATCAGCCAACTAGAGTTAAAGACAGATAAGTGATTTACAGATAAAGAAGTTGTTACGCTGAGCTAAGACAGAGAAGACGTCTTACCGCCGCCGCTGTCACCACTCACAGAGTGAATCCTTCAGAAGTTTCCGCAAAAGTTCAGTGTCAAATGAACAAAGACATTTTTGAACCGTCACAAACTTGAAACTCCGATTGAAGTGAAATGACATTGCCAACCAGAAGTTCAAATTATTGATAAAAAGAAAACGCATCCCAAATTAACAACTTAAAGGTCGTTCCCGTTCCATTGAGGCCTTGCGTTTGTCCGTTCACAGGTAGAAGTGTTCTCGACGCACGGTTTGTGAGATCCATATGGATATCATGTGCAGAATACATGCTCCAATGCCATATGAGCTGGTGTCACTGGCAAATATAATGTCCATGTCTGGGTTATAGTGGGTGAGAAACAAGTCCGACGTTAAGTATCTTTATTTTGACGAATGCTTCTTGGCATTCGAGTGTCCACTCCCAAACCTTGTCTTTTTTAAACGTTCGTTTAGCCGAGAACATAAGTTGTTGTGCATATGCGATAAACACCTGGTAGTAATTGGCTACTCCTAAAAAAACTTTGCAAGGTAGGTACGTTTTCGAGAGATGACACGGCCTTGATTGCTGTAGCCCGTTCTGGATCTGGTCTAATGCCATCTTTATCGATGATGTATCGCAAGTATCTAATCTTTTCCACAAACACGTCGCATTTGGATTCTTTCAATTTAAATCCGTCCTCCTGAATTCTTCAGAAAACTTTGTACACATGTTCCTTATGCTGTTCTACATGGTGACTGATAATTAATATGTCGTCCAAACATGCGACTGCCAAGTGAATGTCGCTCAGCATAGAATTCATTATTTGTTGAAAAATTGCTAGCACAAACTTTATCCCGAACAGTAGAAGTTCGAACTTTTAAAACCCAAGATAGGTGTTGATACAATGCAATTTAGAACATCCTTCCTCCACCAGTATTTGAAGATGAGCTTCACTGAGGTCGATTTTTGAAAAAACATATTCCTTCATTTAATTTATCGAAAATTTCATCCTGTCTAGGTAAAGTGTAATGATAGTCTTTGAGTGGTGGATTAAGCCCCTTCGAGAAATCGGAGCAGTCGTGGATCTCCTTTGAATTCTTTTTCACATAGCCGGTTAGTAAAGCCCATTGACTATAAATAATTTTCGACAAAAAAACTGATTCTTTCTAGTCTGTCACGTTCTTCCTTTATTAGAGGTAAACAGGTAAAATGCAAATTCTGCGTTTTCTTATACACAGTTTGGATTTACCCTTTTGACTCTAATTTTGACGTCATCTTATTTCACCGACCAAGACCCCAGAAAAAACTTCCGGAAAAATTTCTTTATATCTTTTTTTAGATTATTTACGTCGGTGGTCAGGTTCTTTGGCATGTCCCACAACTTAAATTTCTTTATCTAGCCGTGCCAAATAAATTTCCTGTATTCTTTAATACGAATGTCTTTACTTTTAACTTCCTTCTTTGAAATCTTACATTTGTGATAATTTATCCCGTAAACTGGATTTTCTTCCCTGTCACGGACCTGGCCATTTTATTAGTTCTTAGCAAGTTTGGTTTTTCCCACATTTTCCAAGTGTGTAGGTTTATGATTGTTAAAATTGAACCAGAATCAAAATGCAGTTTAATATTTTTTAAATAGTTGTACTTCCTTGTATTTCTTATGCTTAACCTGTATGGTTCATCTGCTTTTGTGTTTTTTACATAACTATCAACCATTTTTCTCGCACGACAATGTGCCTTATGCGGCTACAACTTAGGCATTTTTTTATTCTGGTAAGGGCAGGCTTTATACCAATGTAATAATCCATAACCGAAACACGGGTGAGAAAGGAAATGGCCTCGTTTCATTTTTGATTGGATTCGTTTAGCGGGAGAATCAATTTGTCTTTACTTTCGGCGTACTTTTCTTATATGAGCTATGACAGATTTCTCGATATTTTTCAAATCTTAGTGTGCTCTTACGAAACTCTCACAGACATCCGCTTTTGCGGGAGAGTAAAGTTTGGCTCATTTTCCAATTCATTTAAAACTCTACGTCCAATTTCAGCGTCTTTAGCTGAAAGGAATCCCTGAACAAATATCAGGCACTTGAAATTATTATCACTCAATTCAGACTGCTGGTAATCATCGCAATGCTTCTTTAAAACCTACGCACATGTTGTGCATTCTTCACTATTTTTCTTGTTAGATTCATGCATTTCCATTTCTTAGGTAAGAGTTAAGTTTTGGACTACAAAATTCTGTAAAAAGTTTAACCGCTTCAGTTAATCTCAATTTATTTGTTTTATGGGGTAAAATATAATTCTGAAATTTGGTGTGCTCTGTGCTGCCCAGTATTTGAAGAAGGAGAACTTTATTAGAGGCCGACCAATTTATGCAACATGTAATTTATTTATTTATTTATTTATTCTGTAAAGCGAAGCCATTCCTAACAAGATAGTGGCCGTTACTGGACAGTTGACCGACACCTCCCCCACCACCCAACCCTGTGAAATCTCTATGTTTCGTTGATGGTCTGTTCTTCAAATTAAAATTCGATCGTTTGCTTTGTAAACGGACAGGCAGCTTAGCCAGATCTTAATTTTTGCGAAAAAAAAAAAGAGTTGAAGATAGTATAACTTTCTTAATTCAAATTTCCTGGGTTATCTTGCGTGGTAAGTGTAATCGTTTCTTATGTATTTTTTTACTAATCTTTTTCGGCGTTTATGCTCCATTTGGACTTTAACTAAGTAAAAGCTTAGTCAACTCACCACCCTTGGAATTTTTTTTTAAATAGGAGTAGATAGATCACACTATCGCCCGGTCCATACTCCTCCCACGTCTATTGAACTGGAGTAGAGGCTTGACCCTTGTTTCTTGTTTAGGATGTAGTTTCCGGCTTTCTCTTCTCTCTCTACAGACCTTGGTATTTGGGCATCCGTGATTTTCCTGCGATCTGGCCGGTTGGTGGAAACGGCTCATCACTGTGAGGGTATCGGGGTGGCAGTTTCCTGGTTGCTGCTTGCGACTGGTAGTTAGGAGCCCTAACTCTTTCGTAGCGTCAAGAGTGGCTGTTCTGATCAAGAATTGTATAATATCGGGGTTCTTGTAGTGCCATGTCGCGCATGGATAGGTGTCCCTGCAAGTGCTTTCGGTGGGCAACCCTGAGGCCAAACCTTGTTGCAGCCCTAGCCAGTTTCTCTCCCAGCACAGATCGTGGATAATGCTCCAGACTGTTGATGAGTCAGCCGAGGCTCGTACTGTTGCTCTGGTCATCTCCAAGGCTTTCGACAGGGTTTGGCACTCTGGCCTCCTATGCAAGCGACGGGGTTACGGTATTACCGGTTGCCTGCTTGACCTAATCCAATCTTTTTTAAATAACCGCAAAATGAAGGTCGTTTTGAATGGGCATGCCTCTTCATCCTACAGCACGGATGCTGGTGTCCCACAGAGCTCTATCCTGGGCCCGATGCTCTTCCATATTTTCATCAACGACCTCTCAGATGAGATCAGTTCCCAAGTAGGCATCTACGCAGATGACACCACAATATACTCTTGCACCAGTAAGAAACCTGTCGTGGCGGACAGACATAATCTCGCTGCTGACCTTGAACGGGATCTACAATCTGTGGTGAATTGGGGCAAGAAGTGGTTTGTCAACTTCAATGCGTCTAAGACCAAGCTGTTATCTGCCAACCATCACAGGCAACCTCTCATGCCTCCCATAAGCATGGACCAAGCGAGCCTCCCTGAGGACAACACACTCCGCCTCCTCGGCCTTACCCTCTCTTCAGACCTCAAATGGAACCACTATATTGAATCCATAGCTAAATCTACTGCTAAGAAAGTTATGTCACTATGTCGATCCAGGGTGTTTTTTTCCGCCTGAATCCATCCTGCATATATACAAGTCAACCATCCGTCCGTGCCTGCAGTGCTTCTGCCATTTATGGTCAGGCGCCCCTGCCGTTCTCCTCAGTGTTCTCGACAGACTCCAAAGGAGAGTCTGCAATGTGATAAGTACTGATCTAGCGTCTGGACTACAGCCACTTCCCCACCGTCGAAATGTGGCCTCCCTTTGTCTGTTCTATAAATACTTTCATGGCTTCTTCTCGGACGAACTTAGATCACTGGTGCCTCCTCAACAGGTGTTTTCTCGTGCAACCAGACTGGCAACTGGGTCCCACCCATTCACAGTCACGTTAGCCAAATGCAGACGACAATTCTACACCTGCAGCTTCTTCTCTCGCACTTACCGCCTGTGAAACACGCTCCCATATTCTTGCTTTCCTGACGGCTACAACCTCCAGATATTTAAATGCATTGTCAATACTCATCTATTAACCACTGGACTCTAGCTCTCTCCCCACCCCCGTATATCCTTCCCATTCTCTCCACCTATGTATCTGTCATCGCACCTGCATTCTCAGCTTTCTATTGCTCCTTTCTAACTAGTTTGTACTCCTCACTCTTTTCTAATTAATGTTTTTACAGTTATGTAGCCTCCCGCTCATCAGCGACATTTCTGCCTTGCTCGGGGTGAAATGATTAAAAAAAATGTAGCGTATAATTCCTCGAATCTTCTGAAATAGGAGGCGAAAATTATATCTTCGCCCGGAGAATATGTAAAAGTGTCTATTGCGCCCCAAATCCCCTGTTTTCCAGATTAAGCAAGATGTTTTGCTCTTGTTGAGTTGGAATTAGATTTTCTCCGAATTTCTGATGCCTGACTTTAGTTTGATTTTCTGTAAATTTTCAGCTTGCTTTAGCATTTTAAGTCATTCTTTCTCAGTTTGCTTTTGAATTTCAAGTCGTTATTTTGTTAATCCAGCTGGAACTGCTCTATTTTTTTTTGTTGCTCAATTTGCTTTTCTTGCCACTTAAGTTTCCATTGGTTTTGCTGTTCAAGCAGAAAATTAAGAACATCAAGCATGTTTATCCGTGTCGTTTTTTACGATTACTCGAATACAAATTAAATACAAATGAAAATCTTTCTTTTCTTTTCTTTAAATAACAAAGAAAACTTCAGTTTCTTACTCCCTCAGTAATTAAATAAAAATTAATTGAAAATGAAAAACTTTAACTTCTTTCTGACTCAGAGAATCACGTGTGCCTTTTTTACCCCGAAAAGCATACATACTCGTAGTTCAGCAACTCACGTTGAAGTTCAGTGTAAATATACTTTTTTTTCGGTTTCCTTTTCGGAATTACCAAGTACTGTTGAGGAGAACAATGTTTGACGAAAATAGAATATTTTTCGTTCGGTTTCTTTTTTTGGATTGTTAAGTACTGTTGAATAAAACAATGTGTGACGAAATATAGAATTCCGTGCGTTCAATGTTGATTCAATATTGACACTTTCTACGCAGTCATTTTGGGGTCCTGAAGCGTCCTTAAAAATCCTCGTCACCAATTGTTGTGGCTTTGTTGGGGGGCCAGAAATAAAAACACAAAGAAAGAATAGATTTAAACAAATATATTTAACAAAGACAGTAGTGCAAACATATACTAATGAGATATTATTAGCGTGACTGTTAGTCCGGCTGTCAGAGTTATTTACTGGAATAGTTTCCGCTCTCACTGTCCACATTCTAAAAAGCACGACTGCTGCTTATATAGAGTTGATAGAAGTTCATGGGTATGTCACCATAACAGAGTGGGGTATTTTACTCTTATTATGACATCTGCGCTTGATCTTAGATGTCTTAATATATGCTGATTTCTTAGACACCTTTCATTAACCTGTACATATTTTCTGGTTGGATATGCATATTGCGTAACTGTAATGAGGACGGAAATGAGAATTAGCTTGAAAGACATGCTTTAGCTAGTTCTAAGTAGGAGAGTGATGCACATTAACCGCACCATGGCATCGATGCTTGACCTTTTAGAAGATAACATATACTAATTTCCTAAAATAAATATTTACCCTCTATACGTTCTTTATTTTGATATGCATATAGCGTCACCTTTATAAGAACGAAATCGAGAATAAACAACAAAGATATAGATATTTATAGAAGCAAGAGTGACGTATTTCACCCTCATCAGGACTCTGTGCTTGATTTTCTTCTGAGTTAACAGAGTCTTTTTTTCTTAGACAGCTCCAATAAACCTGTACACATTTCTATCTGCATACGCTTATAGCTTAACCGTAAGAAGAACTAAAAAGAGAAATAGCTACAAATATATACTCTAGCTAATTCTTGATATGAAAGTGATGTAAATTACCCTAATCAAGACAGATGTTTTATCGTTTAGAAAATTAACACATGCTGATTTCCTAGAACGTCCATTTTTTCTGTATATATTTTTAATTGGATATTTAGTCGGATATTCACATTTTGCATGTTTATGAGGTTTTACGGTATTTGTGATCACTACTTTCATTTTTGCTGTAGAAATCTTATATAGTAGCATCATTATTTTTGCTAAGATCTGTTACTAGAGCTTATAATACTTTTCGCATTTTTGACACTGGGACCATTTCAGTATGTTTCTAATGTGCTTTACATTTGGATCTCACTTGTAACATTTAATTTATAAATATAGGAACACGATATTTACATACATTAAACTAATTTTCTAAACAACGCAAGTTATTTTTCTGTTGTTGAATAGTTAACATTCACCCACAAGTGACTGATATACTCAATGCTGCAATAGACGCTAAAGACATATCATGATTTACATATGAATCAGCTGTATTTACAGTTCTCTTTGCCACAATTTAGAATAACAGGTGCAGCACTTGTATATAAGCTTGGTTATATTAGATATATGACGAGTATATTCGGAGATTGCTGTACGATAGATGTATCGCTCATTTTACACATTTACGAAGGTTTATATATTCACTATATTAAGAGAGATAACGCCTTCGAATCGAGTAGGACAACGGAGATTTAATATTTATGTAAATATGAACACCGTTGGTGTGTTTCTATTTCCTGATATTATTTGCTTGCTAGACCCTTTCCAGCATATCAACTCCTGATGGGACATTTAATGTCAAAATGTAATTTTCTCAGCAGCATTAAAGCAAGCAAATTATTATATATTTTACTTTGTTTTCACAATTGAATAAATTGTAAATGATAGTCAGCCTTTGTGCATATATTTGTCTGTATCGACATAATTACTACAAGCAATGATATGTGGGCTTTATATCGTAGTTTTATTGAAGTAATATTTTGAAATAAATTTAGATTTCTTTAAAACTTGTAGGATAATTATATGAACTAATATCATGAAAGAGTCCTTTCATGTTGTTCGTTTAGTAGTGTATCAACTACTATGGGTTATTTAATGTCAAGAGCCAAATAATTTAAACACTATTTTATTGCTTCAATTAAATATATTTTGAACGCAATTGTATGCCTTCAACTACACATGAAGTTTATTGTTGATAATTTTACTATAAATATGTATTATTGTTCAATTTTATATAAAACTTTATTGCTTGGATTTTGATATAATAATCTGCTTTTAAGTCTATAGTGTTTTATTTTTATTTGGGGAGTTCAATATGTGCCATATATTGGACTGTAATATGCGTTGTTAGCTCAGATTAAAGCGGAACAACAACAATTAAGATGTGGTTCCAGGCTTCTCAAGACATCCGATCCCCCGATCAGATGCCCTGCTGCTAGATGTAGTTAATCGTCATACCCAGAACTACCCGAGATTTGACCTAGAGGTCAAGATTCCATAAAACATTTTGCATCATTGAGATATCCTGAGACACTCGAAATGCTTTTATACTATCCGGAAGGATTTGACGATCCCTCATCACCCAGTTTTTCCAAATGAAGCATTTAGAGTTTTGCGATAATCATTTAGCGGAGGGCTTTGCCTCAAGAGAAGAAAAAAGCACCAAATTCAAGATTTCTTTCTTTACCATGAAATAAGTTTGGATTACAAAATTGAATTCAACCGTTAATTAATCCTGAAATAAAACAATTTCAAAGTAAATATGTTGTTCATTCATACTAGAACGATCTGAGCAGAAAAGATCCAATTCAAAAGGGAAATCAGTAATTAGGCTGTTATCTAATGACTACTGAACGGAGCAAACTCCGAAAATTTGAATATTAAAATTGTACATATTTCCTACAACGAATGTAAAACATTGTACTGGTAACCACAACTAGATCGAACCTATCAACAACTGTCCTACTAATTATCTGCTAACGTGATATTCACTTATCATAAGTTAAATTGTTCATTTTTATACAGTGCTAAAAATGATTGGTATTTTTCTTGTGATAAAGCAATGGTGGATATCGTATAAATATATGTGGCTAGGTAGGTATCGCGATATAACTAACATTAATTTTAAAATACCAATGAACTCTCGAATAAAAGCGTTTATTCGCGGAAATCTTTTTTTTAAAGGGTGGGTTTATTTAAATGGCCAGAGTTCGAGAAGTGAATTGCCAATCCTTTTTTCAAAAATAAATCTTAGTGAGTCATGTGTTTATTTCCGAGAGCCAACTCCAAATCTTTCTTGGAATGATTTCTCAGAATAGACCGACAATCCCAGATAGCGTTGGAACGCTTTCAACAGGAGGATTCTTTTCTTTCTCAAGAAAATAAGAATGACATTACCTAACGCGAACACCAGACCATTCATGATCAACCATTTCAGAATTGCAGAAAAAGACAAGTATTCAGTGCAGTTTGAACGTTCTTCTTGCAATATTACATGATTAAACAACTGTTTTTCCCTTCTTTCACGTCATGTATAACATTTTAAACTATCTTATATCTACACGCACATACATATCAATCTATATATTATCTGCGTGTATGTCTGTGTGTGAGACAAATAAGTATTATTAATGCATGTATGAATATATATATATATATACAAAATGCTTTATTCTGTCGCCGAATAATACTCACACATGCATATATATATATATATATATATATATATATATATAGAAAAAACGTGCGATAAGCCGTGAAAGCTTTGTTTAAAGTCTAGATGTATTGTTATTAATATTATTATTATTATTACTTCTTTTTGTATAATTTATAAAGTGTCCATAATGGTACTTGTGCCGATACATGTTTTCGATTACTGACCTGGCTCTCTTCAAGTGAATAAACTTGTGACTTTAATTATAGTGATCCTTCTATCTTTCTGACGGCCGAAAATATCGTTTATATATAGATACGTGATGCGGTTATGTTTTTTGTTTTGTTTTGTTTGTTTTTTATTTAGCTTTTTTTTTCGCTCGTTAAATCTTGTTCATTTTGGGAATCATTCACCTTCGTTGGTCAGAACTTTTTGTTTGGGCACAGACTTGCAAAATTTGATTTCGTCTGTATACTTCAATTCTACGAGACATCGAAGTAGCGGACAGTCGTTATTGGAAAACGAGTAGCCGACCATTAAATAAATCAGGCATGGGTAATCATGAGCAGTGGGATACATGGCAGAGAGCTCATCACAATGCGGACTGGACTACTAAAACGTTTCCCATCTTCTTTAAAGACAGAACGTACGAGTAAGCACATACCTTAAAAATGGTAGTAGAGTTTTGCTCTTAAGAAAATATTGAAGTTCTTCGATAATATTATTAATAATGACAATGTGATTATCGCATGTTGATACGTAGGATTTATTTCTAATTTATTTTATTGAATATGAAAAAATTCCGTTTCGAGAAAAAAACAAATTTTCTCATAAAAGTTTTCTCGAAAGTTTGTAACATTTAAGAAACAAGAGGAAATCTATACGTTGCCGACGCGTTACTTCCTGTAAGATAATTTATCCTCAGTTATCATTTTCTCTTCTTTTCCTTTTATTCATTTTCTCCTTTACAGATGCACTCTTAATGAACATGATTTAAACACGCGCACGCACACACACACACATACACATATGAACACTCAGAAATAGACAGATAGATTAATAGATAGATAGATACATATATACATATATTTATAGCTATATATATAAAGATATATACATGGATATATATATAGATAGATAGATAAAGACAAATATATATATAGAGAGAGAGCGATACATACATATATATTTATGTGTATATAGATACATAAACGCGCATGTATATATATATATATATATATATAAAGATGTATATATACAGAGACAGACAAATAGATAGAGACATGCATACATTCATACATACACACACACGTATATATGTATATATATATATATATATATATATATATATATAAAGATATAAATACGCACAGATATATAGATAAACAGATACACATAGATAGATAGATAGATAGATAGATAGATAGATAGATAGATAGATAAACATATTAAGTCACACACACACACACAGACACTCATATATATACATATATATATATATATATAAACGAGATTATAATTATACACGTGTCGAAAACCTTCCTCGAAAACTATTGGCGGAAGGAAAAAATGGATTAAAAAAAAGAAAGTGCTTAGTACGTGAACGTCAGTCAAAAGTGTTCGGACCTAGAACATCACGAATCCCAAAGAAAAAACCCGATACAAGTAATCATCTAAGGGAAAGCGGTCAATATAGAGATAGAGCGAAATAAAAAGATAACACCTAATGAACCAGACGAACCTATCTAGCCTTCGCCTAAACGGATCGACAGCTTTCCCTGACGATCCGTTTTGGTGAAACCTATATATATATATATATATATATATATATATACGCTACCGGCCATAATTATTAGGCAACCCTAGTGTTATAAAAATGAAGTATTTCATATTATTTTTTAGAATTTATTGTCAAGTGAATGATTGTAAACGAAAACAGAATGGTTCTTCGTAATACTGCAAATAACATATGCACCAAATTAATTTATAAATATTTAATAATTACTTATATTGCAGTTTCATCAATGAAAAATGAAGAAAATTTTGGGTGATTCGGACGAGTTCATCTTTGCTTTCTTACCTTGTCATATTTTGTTAAATAATAATAACAAAAGAATCATTCTGTTTTCATTTAGAATTATCCACTTGACAATAAATACTAAAAATAGTATGAAATACATAATTTCTTTTAAAAATCTGAGGTTGCCTAATAATTATGACCGGTAGTGTATATATTAATTGAAATCTAGAAAATATTTAAAATGCACCCTTTAGTGCTAGTGTTTGTCTGAAATGGAGTAAAATAACAGACTTATTGATGTGAAATCAAGTAAAGGAAACAGAAATTTCCATCTAATATTACATTTAATAAGCATGCGCAACTCGTCATAAAACACCCACTTCTATGCGCGATATATATTTCGAAATCTTTTTAACACAGAAAGATTTGTTCTCACAGGCTAGAGCTGCACATAATATACAGCTGATTAATTGCAATTGGCAACAAGGTGTGGGCAGGAAAAATTCAAATATGAAGTTTATTACTTTCCTCAGACTAATCTGCACTCCAAAACAACTGCAACTTAATAGAAAATGAATACTGTCTAGCGAAGTGTAACTCATTTTCTATTTTAAAAATCCAGCATTTGCTAATTGATCTAGAAACAAAGAATAAAGATTTTTCTTAATCAAGCTTGAAACTCGGTTGCTTCTTTGTAAATGCGCGAGTCGGTGTGTGTATTAATTATTTTAATTTTAAATACTTTTTTCCTTGTTTATTCCATCCTCATGAATTGTTGTTTTATTGATTCGTTTGATTTTGAAGTGTTCAGCTAGTTGGTATTTTATAAAGTTTCCATGTCATTTCTTCTTAAATTGTCTTCTCCAGTTATTGCTGACCAACGAAGTGTAAATACATTCTAGCCATCTGGACGTTGCAATTTTAAATCAAAATGCAAATGAAAAGAATCAGTTATACACGCGCTTTGTAACTCAAAATATTACTAAGTTTAAACTGCAGTAATATCATAGTTCAAAATTACCATAAATATTTTTTGTAAAATGTCCATTTACGAATAACCCCTTTATGCTCCTTATCCATCTTCAGTAATAAGATAATTCTTACGAAAACAAAGAAAACTTGATAGATATACAAATATAGGTAAGCACAAAAATAAAAGTAGACTTATTTTTTCGTTTATTGAATAAAACCACTTATTTCTACTTTATTTAATTTGTAATTATTGTTTATATTTCTCTCTGAATAAACCTTTGAATTTTTTAACTTAGTTTCTATACACACACACACACACACACACACACACACACACACACACACACACACACATATATATATATATATATATATATATATATATGAATAGAATATATAAAGAACAAGTTGGAAAAAAGTGTAGCTAATCAAACATGTTTCACTTTAATAAACCTCTTCAGAAATTTATTAAAACGAATGATTTAAACATTTCAAGAGACAGTATTTTGATTGAGGTATAGTTTCATTGATCAGATACGTGTCACGTGTGATAAAGCAATAGATGAATATTAAATGTAGAAGAAAAATTGTGTTTTTTTTAAGTATCTGTGCCAACTCGTAACGAAACCAATAGATTTTTATTGTGAATGTAAGTATATGTAAGCGAAAATAATGTGTTAAGCGCATCTAAGCCATAGACGAACTAAGTGTGTGTATATGTCGATAACATTAGTATGAGTGAATGACAGTTACAAAATACGTAACAAGTATTGTATACACGTGTCAAGTTTATATAGTATTAAGTTGCGATGATACTTAGTGCCAAGTTTCCTGTTTTTCAGTAATTTACTAGTAGAAAGTTATTTTGTCAAGCTGGTTTTTGTTATAAAGTGCTCGATATCGATATCGAGTTGTGCATTAAAAGTATTAAGTATTTGTCACTTAACTGAGCAGTGTTATTGCTAACTTCTAAGTCTCGTAAAGGCATTATTTTTAAGCCTACACTGCTCAAAGATTTGGCCAGCAGCAGAAAGTAGAGGAAAGAAAAGCCCTGCGGTATGAAGACATTAAATGGCGTTTTCACGAAACTTTACATAACCCCGCTCAATCAAGTAACACACTCATCCACATTAATACATACATATATATATATATTATAAACGTTATTTTAGTGGGTCATGTGTTTGTGTTGCTCGCTCAGTTGTTATTTATTTATTTTTAATTTTTATTTATTTTGTTATTTTTTTTCTTAAAATTAATAAGATATGTCTAAATTGAGAGACCCTACTAAAGACAAACTGCGCGTCTGATATAAATCGAACTTACATCCCTTTTTTTTCATTCGGGAAACCTCTTTTTTTTGTAACTCAAAAGAGCTTGCCACTATAGGTATAGCAAGGAAGACCAGTCTCTCATAGCTTAGTTTGAAGTTATAGTGTAAGGAAGTACAATTGTCTTTGAAATTTCTACGAATCTATATCTGCTAGCTTCAGTCTGTACCTGAAACGTAAAAAACACTACCTTTTAAAAAGATTTTTGTCCAACATTATTTCTTAGTATGTGTGTGATTATTTTCAGTTGGATGCTTTTAATCCGAATATTTTTGTTGTTATTAACCTTACTTTTAGCGGGCACATGTTCTTGAGTTGATGTGTGTGTTTTTTGTTGTTGTTGTTGTTGTTGTTGTTTTTGGTGTTATTATTTCACTCTCAGCTAGGTACCTCCATAAAATCGCTGAAAAAACAGCATAGTATGAAAAAAAAAGCCCTAAACTAAATGAAAATAAAGTTTTATCGACAAAATATTTATGTCAATATTAAGAGGAAAGACCAAAGTATGTTTAATACTTTTTTAAATTTAATTCTTTCTAACACGTTCGAAATCATGGTAAAAAATCTTGTTTATTTTTAAGTCCCTGAGTGACGCATTTTTACAAAATTTTTTAAGACAAACGTAATATTACTCAAGTCACTTTCTTGCCGGTGAAAAACACATTAATTTGGATATTTTTGAAAATATCAAATAGTCGGACTTTCATTAAAATTTCATGACGTATTCATAAGTGATTGAAATCATTTCTGAAATAATTATTTTTAGAAAATCTTGGTAAAAATATATTTTTTAAATATGTTACCCCTAACACGAATTTATTTCCTAAAATGTGTAGAAATTCACGATCGTTTCTCCATAAAACTGATATTAATTAAATGCAGGAGTCTTTGGGGAATGATAATCAGCCGTCTTTCCCGACCCCTAAATTAGCCCATTTTGTGAATATCTGCTCTGAATTACGAAAACAAACATGTAATAAAACTATGCCATTTTTTAATTAGATGTACATTTAATTGGTTTTATAAATAATATAAATTAGGGATATCATTGTCTGAAAAGAAAACAAAATTGAATGAATAATGAATTTTTACAAAAACTGTTTTCATTTTTAACATTTTTTTATAAATGAACTGCAAGAAAACCGAATGCATGTGCATCAGCAAAATTAGTAGCCCAAAATGCCAAATACGAATGGAGGATACTAAAATCAGGCAGGTATAAAAGTTAAAATCCCTAAGTGTTCTAACAGAAGACAGAAAGTGCGACGTAGAGATCCGAAGGCGAATTGGCATGGCGCCGGACGCGTTCTACAAGATGAGTAAAGAGATAAGAGACAGGAAACACTCACTAGAGACAAAGAAAATTGCTATGTGATGTCAGTTCTTCAGTATGGAAGAGAATGCTGAACAATATAATAAAAAATGAAGGAAAAACTTGAATCAACTGCAATGTGGTTCTACAGAAGGATGCTGCGGATACCATGGACCAAACAAGTGAGCAATGATATGGTTTTGGAAAGGATAGAAACGAAAAGGAAATTAAAATCGAGTATCGGGAAGAGACAACTAAAGTTCCTGGGACATGCAAGGAAATTTACGGATAATATATTTGAAGAGCCTGGGCAGGTGGATGACAGAATGTAGTTTGCGTGGTGTTACAGGAGAAAGACTGCTACGAGCCACCAAGGATATGGAGACATTGAGGGCCATGTTCAACTAAGTCCTGAAAGGCCAAGGCACACAAAAGAAGAAGAAAAAGAAGAAAACATTTCTTTCATCTCGCTTTCGTGTTCCCTATGACCTACTTTTCAACATTCAACGGATTTTACCAATTTAAATCAAGTTTTATATTTTAATTCCTAATTTCCTAATTTTGTTAAAAAAGTAATAGTGAAATTCACAATTTGTAGAAGTACCTACAAAGATTAATAAAAATTAATAAATGCCATAACATTTCATAATGTTGCCTCTGCTGTTGCATAATCATTTTATAAAATTGTAAAATCTTTCTCAAATAAATTTCATATTAGTTTAATTTTTATTTTTCATGAAACATCTTCAAATGTAAGGCTATAGAGCTAAACTAACTAAAATTCTATGAAATAATGGATAACTGCTGAAAACATTGTGTTATTTTTTTATTTTTAACATACAGTTAAAAATGTAAAAAAAGAAGCGTACGATTAAGATTATGTCAAATTAAACTTCCATATTTAGCATTTTTTTAGGCTTTCGGCTGTCATGTCCATTGTCGCCTCTGATAAGACGACGATAAATCCGAAAACAAGGCTACCGTAATTAAGAAACGCTTTTATAGTACTTTTGAGGCTAAATAATTCTTGTCTTAATTCATTAAGGAAGGTTAAATTCTCCAATTTGAAAAAATAATGTATCAGCTAGGTGCATTTTATTTTTGCAAAATTTTCTAAAACAGACAATTGGTTTTAGTTCACAAAATGTGTTTTTAGATGAAAACTGACTTAAAAATCGAATTTTTTTTTAAATCAAAAAATAATTTTAGATTCCAATACATATAATTTCGGTTTGAAATACACCAGATTATTTTGTTTACTAGAATTAGTAAATTTAATTTCTTAGCATTCAATTAAAGCTAAAATTAAAGCTCTATAAAAAGTGTTTGATATTTCAAATTCATTTTAATTTTAGTTATCGAATATATGTGCAGGTACTTACTCTCAACTGACAGATGTACATTCAATTTTTTATAAAAGAGACTATACATTTTTAGTCAGAGTAAATACCATCCAACATACATAAACATGGTTATCCCATGAAAATAACTTAAAGCAGTTTTTGTAACCTTAACAACTGTTTATGGAAACATTGGTTTATAGAATCACCTTAACTACATAAACGACACGAATAATAAGAGTTAACCAAATGGAACAAACCTAGTTGACTACAACAGTGATAGTATCTTACTACAATATTTTGGCAAGTACACTTAGAGTCATACTGTTTGTAGGCAGACTAGTGTTACTACTTCGAACACCATTAATTTTAATTAAGTTGGATATAATTGCTTATTGAAACCTGGATGCAGCTCAGTTATCCGCGAGGTTATATTATACAAATTATTAGTTGCTTTTCTTGGGTTTCTTTGAATTCATTCTTCGCCATCAAAATTATCAGCCCTCTGTGTCTTTATTAATTCCATTTAGACAACTGTTTTATTCAACTCGTTAATTTCGTCCGGGGCCGTGTACAGGTTAAATAGTAGTTAAACCTTTTAAATTATATGCGGCTATCAATTTAGGTGACATTTAATAGGTTAGCTGAAGGATTTTCCGTCCATAGCTGTATGAATTATGAGTTTAAAAATTTTGGTCTGATATCATCCAGCTTTAATTTTAATTATAATTAATTCTTTCATTTCAGAACTATTAATAATAACAATAATAATAATAATAATATTGTGTTTCAGCATCAATCCCTTTCAGAAAGATATGGACTGTTTGATTTGAACCCCTTTCTAAATCAACGATTAAAAATCGCTTCGAAAAAGTTAGGCGCGTGAATCTGGGAAATATTATTCTTTTTCTAACCTAGTGAACTGGCACTAAAGAAGTACAAACAGCAACATGTACTGAATATCAGAAACGACAGCAATTGTGATCTTTCAACATCAGAAACAACTAAAATGGATAGCAAACGTAACTTGAAAAGAAAATGATGTTGACGCTCGACACTAAGAATCCCCGTTAATACTAGAAAGATCTATAACGGCTATCAAACTTGAGAAACCGATTTTTCTGAAATTTTAAAGAAATATTTTAGAAAGTTAAGTTTCTGATATGACTCAGAAACCAAATTCTCTTGGACTAGAAGAAGCAATACATTCAATATAGTTGCTATACTTTATGTTAGTAAGAAAAATGAGGCCAAAAGGTTGTAGTGTGTTTCTCTGCTAGGCTTTAGCATCAGCCATGCAAATTACTAGCAGAAAAGATTCTCTGTGGACATTAACTGAGTGTGATATTGTTTTAGATTCACAAGCCATTACCTTCCACAGTTAACCACTGACTAGACTTTTCTTCCAAGAACATTTACCAGGTTTACTTTGTCAGACTTGTCGGATTTGTTACTAAGTCATGTTGTGTCATCTGCATAAATACATATTTAGGAATTGATAACATCGGAGAATTCATTGATGAGGATCAGAAACAACGTAGGTCTAATGATAAATCTCTGAGAAACACCCGCGATATTATGTAATCTGTAAATAAGCCTGTTCAACATGGCTTTCATCAAACGATTCGTAGAAACGACTGGATTCAGCCAAGCATTCGCCCAGTGAGACCGTAGCATGCTTAGAAATACAGCATGTAAATCCCTGTCGAATTCTTTCGACATTTCTATACCCACAGCCAAAGATTTGCCATTCTTTTCATTTGCATTTGATTTGTATGGTAAAATTTACCCGCAATTCTCAAACTGAAATTTTAAGAGACCAAAATGAGGCTTTTTGTTCTTCAGAAGACGCAAACAGATTAAGTTTCATACATCAAATCATAATCTGTTGTTGTTGTTGTTGTTATTGTTGTTGTTGTTACCCCGATCTGATGATAAAAAAGCAGAAATCCTAATTGAAGTGCGATGATGTTTGTTTAAGTGTCTCGGGTTAAGAAAAAAGTAACTGTAAATTACTGAGAAGAAATGGAACCATCTAAATGAAGACTTTCTTTAAAGTAGCTCTGATATAGAAAAGGAAGTCCTAGATTTGCTGTAACATAATTTCCATATTCTACTGATGATAACATTCAATCAGTGGCTGCTTGGTTGGTTGGTTGGTTGGTTGGTTGTTTTTTTTTTTTAATCAGCGGCATATCAACCGTTATAGGTTAATTCGTGCCGAAATATCAATATGTTCTACGGATTGTTATTTTAATTTTTAGAGATATTTATGGTTTCGCGATAGAGATTTTACTAATTAACGCATAGCTAGATAGAAAAGAGATATATTCATACATTTCTTATGGTATTTTAGCACAATTTAATATAACAATGTCAAAAGGAATTTGAACCTGCCTCTCAGGTTAATAATTTCAAACCATTAACCATTGCAACACGCGCACCTCCACGATTATAGTTTCTGTTATTTCCAAGCAGTCACTTATCTAGGTTCCGACCAGACTCGATGTTGCTCATCTTCAATGATCGTACAAGAACGGGTTCAGTGAGCGAATTATAAAAGTAATCATGTTCTGGTGTTATACACCGAAATGGTTTATATCAATTTTGGCGAAGAACAAAAATTAAATAATTCACAGAAAGATATTTAACAACTTAGATTAATTTCACAGAGAGTAAGGATATCCAGCGCGTGTTTCAGGAGAAACGATTCCATACTGCAGAAATTGTTACGAATACGAGAGTATTAAATTAAAACTGTTTAGGTGATTTTATCGAACTCTTTTAGTTGTTTTTCGTTTATTGCATTCTTTCGTAGTATTTTTAGAGGAGTTAAATGACCGGAATAATAGTAACAGTCGGTCGGGGCATGATGTAACCTCAGTGTTGCCCACAGAATGTGCTGGCGGGAACACATTTCCATGCACGTCATAGCACGGGTAGTATTCTGATGTTATGCGACTGTTCATCAGAGCAGCCTGTCTAAATGCTACACAAGAGTTTGGCCTTCTAACAATGCATTTGAATAGAGCAACCAGAAAACTATCAACACGGTATTCTCAATATGAAGAGACGTTATCATCCCATCAAAGAACCAGTAATATCACCAAACTTTTAGAAAGCCATTAAGGCCTCAGCAGAAAGGAACCAGTAAAATTGTCAGTTTTGATTTAATATGTCAAAATATCCATTACTAGAATAACGTAGGAAAAGGAATTAAAACTAGTCTTATCGCATGAGTACGCGATGCTTCTGAGAAAATCCTTGTGTGGCATTTTAAGTTAAATGTCGTCTTAGAATATCGGCGTAGATATTCTTTTTGAAAATGCCGAAAGTTTGGCGTAGCAGGATATAGATAGTTGGTTATTTCCATCTAATTATTTAAAAAAAAATTTCTACCCTTTATTTGGCGCGGAAGTGTTTGCCTATCCAGCCCCTTACGGAACTTTAAAACGCTCTGTTTTCTCAAAAGACGCAGAAGAATGTTTATGATGTAGTTTATATATGATGTACGTTTAAATCAATAAGGTCTACTGTTTTGAGATGATAGGAAAAGTTAAATTATACAAATTAGATTTCAAACTAAAATTTAAGGTGAAATTCAATTTAAACTTAAAGGCAACATTAAAAATAAAAATGTAGCATTCAAACAAAATATTCAAAGTTTCTTCTACCTCTGAAGGCCTCTGAACAAATTTTAGTTTAGTCTTTTAAGTTATTTATTGTCTTAGAATATCGACCCAGATGGATAAATTATTGCCATTTTATTTTATTTTGTTTTATTTTTCTCATGCGCGTTGTTTAGCTTTTATCGACTGCAAAGTATAGTAGTGTCAATTGTTCACCTATGTGAGAAAAAGAGCGTCTTACGCCATTCACTTTGACAGGAGTTTGGAAAAAACATATTGTAGCACTTGTTATTTGCGCCAGAAGCTACAACACGAACAGTTCAAAATGTCAGTCTGAAGAAAGCGAAGCGTATTTGGAAAGAGTTGAATGACTCTAACGGTGATTACTACCGCTCTCAAAAATCTTCTCTGATCGTTCTGATAGGAGCAGAGCTTCTGAATTCGTTGGTAAGTGTCTCATACTCACCACGAAGTCCTACACCAAATGCATCGATGAAGTAGTGCTACCCTGGATCAAAATGGTGGCTACTGAAAGACACTATATCTGGTAATAAAACTCTGTACCATGTCACAAATCCAGAAGAACAAGTCTGTATGGCGTAGTTGAGCAAAAGACCAGCAAAACACATTGTAACACCAAAGATGGACTAACGTCAAGGATTATGAGAGCATTCACTAACTTGGACCGGGAGACCGTCTAGAAGAGATGCAGAAGTTTCTGAAGTTCTCTAGAGACCGTGGTTCAAGCCAAACGGTAATTTCGTTGACTGGATTTAATCTTTTGTAGTTCAATTTGTGTAATTTTAGCCAATATATTTGTTAAAATTAGTTTTATTTTTATTTTTGCCTAATTTAAACGTCAATTTATCTTAATTTCGACAATTTATTCATTTAACGCTGTATATTCAAAATGGCGAGATTTGGCGTCCTTGGATATGTACAGTTGGTCATTTTCATAGATTTATTTCTCACATTCTTCATCCTTTAATTGGACATTGCACAGAGGAATGCTAACCACTGCAATGGATCGGAATGAGAAATCAAAGAGCCGAGTTCGTATTCCAGTCTTTAAATTCACTTACGCACAAATACACCTGGAAAATGTACAAATCTGTCTCTTTTTCCATTCCACAGCTATGAGTAGAATAGCAGAACATAGTGAATTCTATAGACCTGTCTGTCAGCATGTCTATAGCAGAATGAAATGGCAAACTACTGTGGGAAATATTATGCCTTGTTAATAATGAATCATAACAGATATGATCGCCCAAACGTATTACATATGGCACTTACCTTACTGATTGGTAGATATTGAAACACTTTATTGTCTTGATAATTTTTAATGTTAATATAGTTGGTATAGATTAGTACTGATAGATTATATTGCCTAGATAAATCTTATATGTATTCAAGTACGCTAATTTCGCGTGAGTAATTTATATTTTTAATAAGCAATAAACATTGAACTGAACAAACTGCACATGTTCGTGTCGCACCTCTAAAGATGCTATTCATTGATATTTACTAAGCTTTACATTAACTGGCAAAAGGATCTACTGAAAATGTAATTTTGTAGCACATGTTTAAATACTGACATCATCAAACGTAATTCCGGCTTTTTACACAAACTCAAGAAACAAATTCTATTAAAGACGCAAATATCCTTGTGAGTAGGCAGGTATGAACTAACATTTCAACATACAAAATCACCTGTAAGAATAGTATATATTATGTCGTTGGCAGAGCCTTAAGTCCAGACATCGAGATCGTCATCCTCTATCCAGGTGGCGCTGGTGGAGATGACTGTCAGTCAAAAAAACATTTGCGTAAATTTGATTTTGGTAGACAACTCTGCGTGACAAAGAAGTCTATACACTTGACCAGGAGTGCCAGCCTTCTGCTTCAAAAGGAATGAGATGGGCAAGATCTGAAAACCTGATTTTATTGGGCTGCACGCTAAGATTGTATAGATTCTTGTCTATTCAGCCATGAGAGCCAATAGGGATTGAAACTGGCAAGATCTGGAAAACCCGTTTGTATCGGGCTGTCTGTTGCTTGGTTTGTCAAGGTCAGCCTTGGTTACCTCAACCCTACTGGCGATGTTCTTTATACCGGTTCAGTTGTTGAGATCTTGTAAATTTAGCCTATTCAGCCAAAAGGGTTAATGTAGTATGAAACAGGCCAGATCTGGCAAACCTCTTTGTATCGGGCTGTCTTGTGCATGGTTTGACAAGTTCTAACCTGCTTTTTTTAATACTCATTTCACCCCAAGCAAAGCAGTTCTGCTGCCACTGTGGCGCAGGGGGTTACACAGAGGAAAGTAATGATAAAGAGGGGTTAGTTATAGGGGATGTCAGTAGAAGGGTAATAGACGGATGAGAATACCGTTGTAAAGGGGAGGAGTGGATGGTAAAAAGAGTTTGAAAGAAAGGATGCGAGTTAGTGAAATAAGAGATAGTGACCTTACATTTAAATTCATGGAGATCGTAGCTGCCGGTGAAGCAAGTATATGAAAGGGAATTCCACAAGCGGGAAATGCGAGAAAAGAAGCTGTTAGAGTATAAATTGCGGATACATCGCTTTCACTGTAAAAGGGTGGAACATAGGAGCTACCCTAGTATCTCGTGTAAATTCATACCTAAGGGGCACCAGTGAGCAGAAGCCGTAAAAGTATTTGCAGAAGAGGCAGAGGAAAGACACGTCACGCCGGTGAGAGAGAACTGCAACCGAGCTGACAAGTCGGTATCGATCACATTACAGATTCTTCGTTGAACTTTGTCAAGAACCCAGAGGTGAACAGCAGGGACACCCGACCAGATGTGGCGGCGGTATTCAATACAAAGGCGGATGGTAGATTTATATCTGTGCAGAATGGATTAAGACGAGAAAACTTCCTGGCCTTGCTCAGTGAACCAACCTTCATGGATTCAATATAGTCATTCCACTTGAGGTCTGCTGAGAGTGTTAGGCTAAGTAGGTGTAGTGTTTTGCTCTCAGGGTGGCTGGCCTGATCCATGCTAATGAGGGGTAGCTGCGATTGTCTATAATGATTAATAGATAGCAGCTTTGTTTGGGAAGTATTAATATTTACGAGCCATTTCTTACCCTAGTCCACACGGATTGGAGGTCCTTCTCAAGCTTGGCGGCGAGG
Organism: Ascarosepion bandense; assembly: GCA_037127315.1. NCBI lineage: Eukaryota > Metazoa > Mollusca > Cephalopoda > Sepiida > Sepiidae > Ascarosepion > Ascarosepion bandense. The sequence continues at coordinate 5,247,702 of JBBBDQ010001243.1, read as the reverse complement.
TTAGCTTTGTCAACCTCAGTAGATTTTTCACCGAGGCGAGAGAAAACGATGGTTTCGTCAGCGTATATGCCTACTTAGAATTGGTGAGATCGTTAATGTAGATATAGAAAAGCGTGGGACCTAGAATAGAGCCTTTAGAGACACCCGCGTTCCTATGGTAGTATTGGGAGGTATGTCAGTTCAAAACTACCTTCATTGTGTCATTTAAGAGGAATGACTGGATTAGGTAAAAAAACTGTTCAGTTATATTATAGCTCCGCCGCTTGCATAGAAGGCCAAAATACTAGAATACCAAACTCAAACACCTTGGAAATATCCAAGGCAAAAGTTTGAGCTTCGCCATTCTTTTTGAGAGACTGGTATATATTCTCAGTAATGGTCATTAGCATATCAGCAGTAGACATAGTGAAGCGGGAACCATGCTGTTTGTTTGAGAAAAATCTGTTGGCTGTGAGATGCTGAACCACCTCCGCGTTGATAAAAGCGTCGAGCCCTTTGCCAACGATAGGTAAGAGTCTGATAGGGCGGTAATTAGCAGGGTCAGAGGGTTCTCTCATATTCTTAAATATAGGAACTACAGAGGAAGACTTCCAACAGGCAAGAAAGAAGGAATCAGATAGACAGTAGTTGTAGAGTTTAGAAAGGACAGAGGAGAGTTCGGGGGCACATTTTTTCAAAACTATGATTAAGATTCCGTCAACTCTGCTTGCTTTATGAGGGTCAAGCTTTGAGATTATATAAGAGACCAGCGAGGAGGTAAATTTGACGTCCTTCAGTTGAGCCTCAGTTCTAGATAGGAAGTCGGGTGTAGATTCTCCAGAAGAATCCAGTGTCGTATTGGTCGAGAATCTGTGAGCAAAGACCTCAGCCTTGTCCTCTGAAGAGGTGAGGACCTCAGATCCATTGTTTAGAGTGGGTGTTGAGGGTTTCCTGTTGTTAAGCACAATTTTACAGAGTCGACAGTAGTCTTTGGTGCTGAACATACGGGATGCTATGTGTTGTTTCATTCTAGCAGCAAACAAAATCTTAGCTTTAATAAAAATTTTATCCTCATTACGAGCAGAGGCCCCGACGGCGCTGCTCCCTTATGCTAGTTGGGCCGGAGAGATTTCATAGATCCTTGCCTAATTAACAGTAAGGATTAATGGAAAACGAGACAGACGAAATCTGGCAAACCTGACACTGCTCTTTATATTGATCTGTCCTTTGAGATCGTGGAGATCTTGTCCTATTCAGCTGAAAGCATCAATGAAGATTGAGGCAAGCGTGATCTGGGAAACCTACTTTCATCGGGTTCTCTGATGCTTGGTCTGTCAAGGTAGTCTTCGTGACGCCTACCCGACTGGCTCAGCTCTTCTACGGCAGTTAGGCAGTTGAGATTGATTAGATACTTGTCTATTCAGCCGTAATGACTGATGAGAATTGAGACAGGTGTGATCTGTTAAACCTGGTTAGATCAAGTACTTGGTTTATCATGGTCCGTCTTGGTTACACTCTCTTACGATGGTTTGACCGTTGAAATCTTGTCGATCTTTGCATATTCTGCCACTGGCGTTTTCGCGGGTTGGTCGCGTTTTCTCTGGTCTTTCCATATATAATAAATACATAATAAATATGTGAAAGGCATTAATCCGTCTTTTCTCTTCAGTTATGGGACAAATAACAGCACAGATTTGGTTATATAGCCTTGGTTGGCAACCTGCCTACCGCAGAAAGCAAACCAATGCGGGAAAAGCTTCTGCCCAGTGAGTCATGTCTCTTTCGAGATATGATCTCTCAAGCGTGTACCACGTATGGCAATTAACTAACTTAATGTATATATATATATATATATATATATATATATATATATATATATTGATTCTATTATTGGTCTTTTGTAAAATATTCCCGAGATTCGTTCACATTTACTAAGCAAATCTTACTGCAGCACAAAACTTTAACTTTATTCTAAATATGTTGTAACTAAAATTAATCAAAATTAAAGAAATAGATAAACGCAAATACCCCTGGGAAAATGCTTGCTAATACTTCAAAACAAAAATATCAGGATATTTGACTAAAAACCATACATAATTATGCCAACGCAGAATTTTTAGTTAATGGCGTAGGTTACGAGATGCACCGGCTGATTTGTAGCAATCGAAATAGAAAATTAAAAAAGATATTCGTCTGAGTAATTAATAAAATCGTTGAAATTTATCATCTCTGAACATCAGATACCGAGGAATCTTAAAGACTGTACCACGCATAATTACATTGAACAAAATAGCAAAAAAATGGATTAGTTATTTGAATAGTTCATAAAATAATTACAATAAATCATCCCAAGATGTCACAAACTATGTAAAGCTGAAAAATGCACGGCAAACTCAGTAAACGAAAGGGCAAATCTAAGAATACTTACAATATATAATCTCAAAGCTTATATTGTTGAAAATTCTAGCAAAAGTACTAAACAATCTGTTTATAATTATACAAAACGGAGATTTGAGCCTGAATAATTCATAGAATTGTTAAATCGTTTCTCAGATCGTTAGACATTAAGGGTGGTTAGATGAATTACCGCTCGATCTTCAATGCAAATAGAATTGATAATATATCCTAAAATAATTATAATACAGCATTTAAATCACAAGAAACAACAGAAGTATGAAGAAAGTACTAACCGATAGTTTGTGATCAATAAAACAAAAGTGAATTTAATTGTCGAACGGATGGATACTTCGAAGAGTGATATTATATTACTTCACTACATTAAACAATGCTATGAAAAATTTCAAGTGCGCCAAGAAAAATATGGATATTGAAACAATAATAAGTAAGACAATAGTATGAATAATTCATGAAGAAAATATTTCTTCCCGACAGCTTAAACAATATTTGAAAGACAGAACACAATTCTACAATCAGTATTCAAAGTAACAAAATTATAGATAATGTTCCGGACAATTCAAGCAATGATAATATTTAAAAGCAAAACTTTAGACAAGAAACGTAATGACAGGAATTATTATCTAGGTGATCTTCTAATATTACAGAAATACTGAATTCAGATAATCTTCAAATGGAAACAATTTATATTACCAGAACTGTGGTAGTATGGCGATGAAAAGTTTCTGTTGGTTGTCTCCGAAACGTTCACTTGATATCGATCTAATCTAACGATTATCGATCGCTCATGTAACCCGTTGATTTTCCGTTATCGTGCGATTCGTAATGCTGCTAATCGAATGATGAGACGGGTGTGGAGATCTATACCAAAGAGTTTATTCCGTCTGAACCGCTTCTTTGAAATTCTTCAGAGAGCTACTTATTCATCCAAGATTTGCCGTCAGCTGTGGAAACCCTTTCAGGACATACCTTCGCTGAATTTATCTCTTTCCTTCTTATGCCACGATAGGTGAGATTCGAAGAGTGGTTTGCGCGGCGAGGGCAAAGAATTGCAACACCGTCTGAAGATTAATAGCATCTGTAATAATCCGGCTTCTGTAGAATTTCGGATAAAACTGCTAGGTTCATAGCGTCGGAAATTTACGATCTTCCGGGTAGATGATTACCAATGTGCCAGTACTTCAAGCTGCACTTTCACATGACCCCTTATTGAAAAGCCATTTGTTATATACCCTTCGCTTCCTCTTGAGACGAAGGTCAAACTAAAGAAAGATGGCGATTGTACATCAGGGGCCAGGCACTGGCACATCTGTGTGGAAATACGTCAAGTTGTTGATGTTCTCGTTTGGCTCTGATAAAAAGCGACAACGTAAATCAACGTACAAGCGTACAAGATTCTACACTAGTAATTGAGAGAATTGTATCTATGCTTTCTTACTCTGCGGAAGATCATATTACCTACATCAATGAGCAGGAAGCTGGCTTGGTGATAATATTTTGGCAGTAAGCTTTAATAGTATCGCTTCTTGTTTAACAATCGACAACCTACATATGTGAATTGAGATTACCACTATTCAAAAGTCCGCATTAAATGTGTATTAGTTTACAGTTGTTGTTGTTTTAGTTATTTCCTCCGATTGTAATTGCAATCATTCAAAAATTAATTCCAAATAAGGAAGTTTCTGTAATTATGTGTTAAATATTAACTTAATATTATATAAGATCTCTCGTCTAAATAAAGCAGTATAAGATTTGTTGAATTTTGGGTAGTTTAATTACAGATGACAGAAATGTCATATAGAAATCTAATGAACAAAGAATAACGTACAGAAATTTAACAAAGGAAGAAACAACAATTGTGAGAAGACAGTGTGTACTGGTGTCGGCAAGAGGATTAGAACTTCGGGGAACAAAATCAAGCAAGTAAGAACATTTAAGGATCTGAGAAAAGTTTTAATACAAACCTATGAATATGACTCTAAAATCTGAAATCGCATTAGAGTAGCGAAAGACGGCTTCCAAAAGTAAAGTATTAAGAAATAGCATAATTTCTACAGAAACCAAGTGTACTGATCTGATAGGTCACGGTGATCGTCAACAGTGGCAGTAAATGCTAGACAATGTCCTCGCATATAAAGAAAAGACTTGAGCCTCAACAAATATTTTCTTTATAAGGATACTGAGAATACAACTGATTGAACGTGTGTGCAAAGACAAATCTTTAAGAGAAATGATAACAATAGTGAAGCTTGTACTTAAAATTAGGGAGAGACTATCGAAATTATTACATAACATGACACATAACGAGAAAAGTGTGGTAAGAACATTTAACACATGCACAGCACATATTGAAGGTCAGAACCGACGGAAACAGTGAGTCTTCTTCTTCTATGTGCCTTGTCCCTTCAGGACGTAGGCGATCATGGCTCTCCATGTCTCCCTATCCCTTGTGGCTCTTAGTATGTTTGCTCCTGTTGCTCCTGGCAACCCCCGTTGCGTCATCCACCTGATCAGGCCCTGCAAATATGTTATCCGCTGCCTTCCTCTGTCTCTCCTTCCTTCTATCTGGCCAGTCAGTATCAGGTTCTCCAGGCTCTCCTTCCTCATTGCATGTCCCAGGAATTTCAGCTGTCTCTTCCTGATGCTCAGCATCAATATCCTTTTTGTTGCCATTCTTTCTAACACCTCGTCGTTGCTTGTATGCTCAGTCCACGATATCCGTAGCATCCTTCTGTAGAACCACATTTCGGCCGCTTCCGGCTTTGTCCTCATTTTCGATGATATTGTCCAGCATTCACTGCCGTATTGAAGAACTGACATCACGTAGCAGTCTAGGCACTCTTTTCTTCGTTTCGATTGAGATTTTCCTGTGTGTTAGTATTTTGCTCATCTTCTGGAACGCGTCCTTTGCCATGCCAATTCGCCTTCGGATCTCCGTGTCGCACTTTCCATCTCCTGTTAGAACACTTCCTAGGTACTTAAATTCTTGTACTTGTTTGATTCTGTTATCCCCCACCTGTATTTGGCATTTTGGGTTGTATCTTTTGCTGATGACTATGCACTCAGTTTTCTTAAAGTTTATTTGTAGTCCCTTCTTGTCACTCTCCACTGCTACTTTCTGTATGAGGTCTTGTAGTTTCCTTTCCGTGACGCAATCAGCACTGTATCGTCCGCATACCTTATGTTGTTCAGGTTGTGTCCTCCAATAACAAATCCTGCTGTGTCATCTAGGGTCCTCAAAATATTCTCGCTGTATAGGTTGAACAAATCCGGGGAAAAGACACATCCTTGTCTTACGCCTTTTTCTCTCTTTGTGTATCTACTGAGGTCGTTACCTGTCCGTATGCAGGCCGTTTGCTGCCAGTAGAGATTCTTGATTATTCTTATGTCTTTGCCGAAAATGTCCAATTTGCGTAGCATCTCCATCAATTCTTTGTGTCGTATTTTGTCGAATGCTTTCACGTAATCAATGAAGCATAGGTACAAGTCTTTCTTCATTTGTAATGCCCTTTCAGAGAGCATCCTAATCATGAATATGGCGTTCCTTGTTCCAGTGTCCTTGACGAACCCGCACTGTTCCTGCCCTATCTCTGGCCTGATTCTGCTTCTCGCTCTATTCATCAGGATTCTGACAATCAGTTTTGTAATGTGACTCATTAAGCTGATAGTTCTATGTAGTTCGCACTCGTTTGCACCAGGTTTCTTCGGCAGCGCTATAAATATCGACTTGCATAGGTCGTCTGGTATTATTCCGCTGCTATAAATTTTGTTTATTATATCGGTAATCTTTTCTATGCCATATTCTTCTAAGGCTGTCAGCAGCTCTATCACTATGCCATCTGGACCAGGTGCTTTGTTTCTGTTCATTTTGGCCATTGCAGCTTCCACTTCGGATTTTAGTATTTCCGGTCCATCCATCTCCTTGTGTATTCTCGGTTGTTCTCTCTTGTCGCAAAAGAGATCCTTTATGTATTCTTCCCATCGCTGGAGTATTTCCTCTTTCTCTAATATGATTGTCCCTTCCTTGGATTTTATGCATCCTGTTGAGGAGCAGGTTTTTTGTCCTCAGTTCTCTTATCTCTTTATGCATCTCTGCTTTGTTGTTCCTGCTCGGTCTCTCTACTTCTGCAAATTTGTTGTTGAGTCATTCCTCTTTGGCTTGTCTGCATTTGTTCCTTATCTCCCTGTGAAGTTTTTTGTACTCTGCTCCGTGTCTTGGCGTTATTTTTTGTCTCCTTTGCATCATGTGGAGGATCTCTTCGGTCATCTACTCGTTTTTTCTTCTGCGTCTGATTTCCTTGGGGCTATGTTGTTCGCTGAGGTCACCATCTCTTCTTTTAGTGAATCCCATTTTGAGTATCCTTTTCCAATTTGTTCTTCATATTTCTTTAAAAATCATCTAAGTGGATAGAAGAAAATAGATTTCTATGGCTGGTAAAAACAAACTCCATTTACAAAGATCAACAACTCATACGAAGCTGCGGAGAGCTATGATTGATCATGTCTTAAAGATACAGACATATAGAAACAATAAATTTTAATTTTAAATCACGGCAATTTTTCATATATCGATTTTTTACTAATTTTACACACAATATAAAACCCAGAAGCCTTTCAATGAAAAGAGTTACAAAATAAGTTGATTGTATAGACGTAAAAAAGATGTTGAAACACGTTCTGTTCATAAGGATAGCAGAACGAATAGTTAGCACTATAGTTGAGAGGATTATCTGTATATCCTCATAAAAATTGCTATAGTTTTATGTCCTCAGGTAACAGTTGCGCAAAGTGAAAATTCACTAAGACAATATAGTTGGGCAATCAACTAATAATTAAAATAAAAGCAAATTCTCATCCAGTGGGTCAAAAGTGTTTGTAAATGCGGTAAAACGAACATTAATGTCAAGAAAACTCTTCAGTGAATTTCGAAATTAACATTTTATCAAATCTACGCATATACATTGTTCTCGTTCAAGGATTTGTTAATATTCTCTTTATGACAAATACCAATGACTAAACTGTCAATTAATATACCAAAACAGTCGTTAAACAACGCCATAATCCTCTGGACTATTGTCCCGTTCAAATATAAAGATAATTAGGACTCAGATTAAACGCGTCCAGAAATAACCGACCATTTATCAAGATATCTTTATGCATGAAATAAAGAACAAGAACAATCTTGCTGCGTAAATTAAATAAACTTTTCAGTCCGGAAAGCTAGTTTGGCAGACACGTGATGTCTGAAGTGCGTAATAGTCCAAATGTTGTGATAATAGCAACAAAGATAAGGATATTAGTTCGAATGTAAATAATGTAAATGATAACTCATTCTTCCATGAATTCAGATTACGTTTTATTAAGTATATTTATTCTAATATGGTGTCACTAACTTCAATTAAATATTTCATATATTTACCGAAACGCTGTTTTTTTTTTTGTTTTTTTTTTGTATTTCCATCTCAGTAAATGTAGATGTTGCATTAATACAAATTTGCAGTATCCATCCTTCATTAAAACATATTAAGTGATGCATATTATTTTTTTCAAATTGTTTATAATGAATATTTCACATGTATAATTTAATTCAAACACGTAATATTTACTTAAGGTATTCTAAAATTCAACCGCGTCCCTAAGTGTTCAATTAAATTTTTGCTTCAGGCAGAAAAGAGAAAACTGTTAATATTGAAGTTTGTCACTCTATCTTAAATTAATCTAGTAATCGCTCCTTGAGCTAAGCCGTAGTATTATTTGTCCTGATGATAATCAGACAATGACACAGATGCGTTTACTGCTTTTCATGTACCTGTGTCGTGTACTTTTAAAAAGAAAATCAATCAGAAATATTTGATTCTCAAAAGAATAATAAATTTAAGATTTTCAAATCTAAAAAATGTTAGTTTACATTTTGAAAAAAATCATTGTTTACACTGCTGAATGAAGACTTTTTTTAATACAGAGCGTATTTTTTTTTTTTTTTGCTTCAGCCATACCTCGGTATAGTTATCTATATGACGGGAAACGTCACACATAACTTTCTTATTCACTACAACAGAAACCAAACTATTTGTCTATATTTCTGAGATGAGGTAGTATTTACAGTATTTACATTAGTCGGACTATTGTCCTCGTCTTTGTTGCCACTTTTTACGACGTTTTGTTTTTGGTACGCTTCGGCCTTCTTCAGGTGCTAAAAATTTCAAACCCAACACTTTATTACAATCACTGGGGTATATCATCCTCATTCCTTGCGTAAAGCGTCGATTAGAAGTAATGAGTTATCTCCCTCTAACACTGCAATTTATTTGTTCACCACTGCTGTAGCCTGGTATTGAAATCACAACTCTAAGAATCAAGTCAAGAAATAACCAACGTCTATAGCCACTGGGCCATGTGTCCTTAAAGACGTTGGTTAGTTTCTGACTTGACTCTTAGAGTCGTGAGTTCAATACCTGGCTACAGTATTGATTAACAAGTAACTTCCAAGGTAGAGGGAAATAACTCATGACTTCCAATCCACGCTTTACGCAAGGAATAAAGATGATATACCCCAGTGATTGTAATGAAGGGTTCGGTTTGAAATTTCTAGTACTTGAAGAAAGCCGGAGCGTACAACGGCCGAATCGTCGTACAAATTGTAACAAAGATGAGGACAATAGTCCAAGTAATGTAAATACTATAAAAACCAAACTAATAAGGTACCATTATCAACATGGGAAATATCAACGACCGCAATGAATGGTTGTTGTCCGAAGAAGGTCCCTTGACTTTAACGCTAACTGGAACTCAAGCTCACCCCAGACCTGAACTAGAACATATATATCCGTTCAATCGTTAAACAAACTTGAAAAACAGTCACATTCTCATACCACTAAAGTAAATACACAAATCATGTCGCAATGCTCTCTAATTACAATATCGAAACCAGACAAAAAATACCGTAGTTCTAATATATCTGGGTTTGAGATTACGAATCTTTATTTCCAAGACATAATCTAGGAAAATATGAAATACGGACGAGAATAGAGAGTTTATATAGATGTGTTCATATGATACTATCAGTTCAACAAAGCAGGTATATATTTTCCTCTTACAAATGTCAGCAATTTTTTGGATTTATTTGATGAAATAATTATAACGCACGCCATTAATTTGTTCAGAAGAAGCGACTTAATTCTAAAGAGGACTTAAATCGAATTTAACTACCTCCGAATTTACTCGTCGCTAGGGTAAACCCCAAATAATCATTCCCAGTATTTATAAATACATTTTTCATAATATATGTTCAATACCAATCTATTTTAAGCTTACTAACAAATAATTTTTAGTTTTTTATATTAATTTACGAATACATGTACATACTTGTAAATGTAGATGTTTAAAAATTAGCGCTTTTTACAGTACTTCGCGAACTCTTTATTTGTGAATATGGTTTGTCTCAGACTCTATGAAATCAAATTATTTTGTAAGGTAAAATAACAAATACAGTCATAGAAATTATTTTGCCTGAGTAGAAAATATACTAATTTATGTTAAATTTAGCAATATTTACATTCAATTTGTTTATTTACATCGCGGATGTAGAGGGCTTTTATTTGTAATTATTGTACAATTACATGATTTTTATGTGCTTTTAACCCTTTTTCAAATGATATTACAACTTCAATATTTGTGGCGGACAGACGTAAAGTTGGATAAAATTACGCACACTTGATTTTTATTTTCTATGTTTTAACAAACGACTTATAATCAAGAATGATTGACTGAAAACAACGTTACCCGAGGTATACCTGCATATATGTATATATTATTATTGTATCATCCCTTGCCAAAATGGAAATCGATTTCAGTAATTAAAGGCGATAGCCTAGTTAATATAATGTTCTTTAATACTATACGTATGATTGCGCGTTGTGGTACAGTGGATATAGCCTCTGAACGAGAAATTAGAGAGCTGAATTTGATTGAACTGAATTCGGTTCATTCTCTTACGTAGAAATACCATTGGAAAAAGTTTGAATCTGCTGCTTCTTTCTCCAGCTATGGATTAAATAGCAGAGTATATTGGGTTCTTTTGCTTTCATTGGCAACCAGTCTACCGCAGAATGTAATGGCAACCTACTGCCCAGTTAGTCATGTACTTTTCGAGACATTATCGCCCATGTGAGTATCCCGTATGACACTTTACTGACTGATGTACATGTGAGGGTCTTGATAGCTACCGTGCTGTTTCTGTATATTAATGTATAAAACTCCCACTTTTAGGGGTGCATTTCTGATTCTAGACTTTCGTTCATAAAATTGGTAAACTTGTTATTGAGCTTCAATGTGAATTAATGCTTTCTTTTTCTTTAGATTTTTAACAACTTTCTTAATTTCTTCATCAGTAGGTTATTTACTGTTTAAATGTGAAGACAAAGTCTGAATGGTTGAAAATATACCAATATGTGTTCTACTTCTCTAGTCTACATACGTTTTGTGTCGTCAGAGTGGAAATGTGATTCAAAGTGTTTTATAAGACCAGGATATATCTTCTATAGTTGTTTTGATTGTATGATATTATTATGACTTTCCGATTTTCTCAACATTTTAATATATCGTCTATGCTTCTTACCTTCATTAATTTAATTTACAAATATCTGGAAGTAGCGGTCTCTTTAATAATTACGTAGGTTTTAAAGATGTTTTGTTAATTGTTTATTATTTCCCCTTCCATTTTACTGTTCACGTTTCTCGCCTGTATCATAATTATCTTCTCAGGATTGTCTTCCCATGGGTTTATCTTTTTGCTTCTAGATGTGCTTGGAATGGTCTCACGTGCGTCGGCTAATGAATATATGATAATATTATTTCGATTCCTCAATGTGTTAATCATTATTTTGATTCATTTATTCATGAATTTTAAATATATCCCTTCATTATTTGCACTATTCGCACTGGTGTCTATATTTTATTATGAGTCGGACGTTTTCCAAATAACTTAGACAGTTAGTTTAAAGGGAGATAACTAAATGTCATTCAGAAGTGGCATCGCACATAGAAAGGGAATGATATACTCCAGTGATCTAAATAAAGGATTCGGCTCAGAATGTCTAGCGCCTGAAAAATTCGGGGCATACAACGGTCAAAACTACGTAAATATGGCAATAAAGATGAGGACAACAGTCTGACCAGTGTAAATAATGTAAATACTAATTCATCTAAAAATTATAAATACATCTTTTATTTTTAAACGTTCCTAAGATATCCCTCCAAGTTTTTCGTGCTTTATGTAGGGTGAAAATGACCTATATTGATAGTTGGTGTTGTCGGTTTAGTTAATAATTGTCTGTGCTCTGATTCAGTGTAGGACTTGTAAACTCTAATATCTGTTACTAACTACCAATCTGAAGAGTGAAAGGTACTTAAAACAATACTTTCTTTACATTATCTAAACTATGATTCGTGAAGTAGTGTTTCATGGTATGTCAAAATCATATTAAAAATGTAATAAACTTATGAGTAACAGAAGATTAACAAAAGTTCTCGGTTTTTGTTTGAATCTTTCGTTACAATAGTGAGTGTCACCTTACTATCAAAAATGATGTTTAAAAATACTTGAAGTAGCATTGACAATTCTTTTTCATACCTAGTTTTCTATTTTTTATAATACACAGAGTTTCCTTAATACTACGGAGAATTTATCGTTTTTAGAAACAGTGTATTTTTCAGTTAAGGCATGATCTGATATCACTCAAATCTTAAAGCTATGAAGAATATATGATAGCACTCATCAATCTTTCTGATTTGTGCATGATATTTTTATCACACACAAACACACACACATACACATTAACACACACACACAAACGTACATATATATATGATATATAGATGGCGCTACTAATGAAAAATCCATATGATTTTTATGATGTATTAACCTTCAAATGGGACGTGAGAGATGTTAGGCCCAATCGGATTATGAGTTTACAAATTACAGTGAAACTACTGCTGCAAATTTTCAAAACTGGAAAAATGTGAATTTCTGAGCGGAAGAAATACTGTTCACGCAAAGCAATGACTTGATAAGTGGTATTCAGATTTTGCCACGTCGGAAACAACGGTTAGAAGGTTGTATGCTGACTTTAAACGCTGTCGTATAGAGACAAATGTTGCCGAACGCTCAGATCGGCTAAAATCCTCAGTTGTTCAAGAGAAAAACAAAAACCTACGAACCCGTTTTGGCCGTTTGTAAATTAAAATTGAATGAGATAGCAGAGGAGGTGAATGTAACCGAAGGCAGTGTATTTACCATTTTCCATGAACATTTGTCAATGAGAACGCTGTGTTAAAGTGGGTGCCGCATTTGCTTACAGTCGATCAAAAACAACAACGCGTAGAAGTTTTAGAGTGTTATTTGCAACTGTTTCAACGCAACATTAAAGAATTTTTTGCTTAAAATATGTGACAGTAGATTATACATGGATCCACCACTTTACACTGGATTAAAATCAGCAGCCAACTGAGTGGACCGCAGCATGTGAAAACCGTCAAAAACACAAACATCAGCAGGCAAGATTTTGGCCAATGTATTTTGGGACTGGCAAGATTTTTTTGTTTATTGATTACCTTAAGAAATGGAGAACCATCAAGAGCGAATATTATATAGCAACATTGATGAAGGAAGAAATCTCGAAAAAAACTGCCATAAATGATGAAGAAAAAGTGATGTTTCACCAGGACAACGCGACGTGTTACAAGCCTATCGCAACAAGGGCAAAACTACATGAACTTAACTGCGAATTACTCCCACATCCGACCTACTCTCCATATCTGGCCCCCAACGACTACTGGCTGTTTGCAAGCCTCAAAAAATGTTCCGAGGAAAGAGAATTGATCAAATGAAGAAATGATGTTGGAAATTGAGGCGTATTTTGAGGCCAGAAACAAATCGTTCTACGAAAAAGGCATGTAATTGTTAGAGAAGCATTGGAATTAGTGTATCATTCTTGAAAATACCTATGCCGAGGAATAAAGACGAATTTTGCCTAAAAGTTGTTGCTTTATTACTTAGCCCCGGGATCTTTTGAGTGATGTGTTAAAATAGATTTGTGGGCCTGTTTTATAATGTTAAAGTCTTGGTCGCTGAATAGGTATTAATTTACAGCCAAATTTAAAGCTGCGATTAAAAGTTTTTCAGATATAGACAGGCACATATATCAAACTACCTGGAAGGGCAATCATTTTAATTTTTTATTTTTACAAACCAAAGAATTTCTTCGGCTGTGTTCTTCCATTAGTTCATACCTAATGCATTCTTAGTGAATATGGAAACACTTTCAAGGATAATTTAGCTAATCCTACCTATGTAGTTTTTGAAGGGCTTAATAATCGGCATCGTGGGTTGTTTATGAAATAGTGTTAGCAGATTGTGAGAGTGATAAATGCCTGTAGTCTATGTAAAATTTTACCTATCATCTATTTTTAGTTCTTTAGTTATTTTCTTGGATTTTACATTTATATGTTAGTTTCTCAGTTATTAGGATCTTTTTTATAATTTTTGTGGATTTCACGGAAAATGGTTTTGTGGTATGACACCGGGTTAATAAAATAATGCTGACTTCCTTTCTCCGATTTAATAATCATTTCGTCAGATTGTTCGAACTTATTTATATCTATTCGCATAGTTATTTGCAGTTCGTTGTTAGCATTACGGAATTTAATTTTGTTAATTAGAACAAATAAGTCGTTCTCAATTTGTGAACAACTTATTTGTGCACCCTTATATGTATATTTATTAACTCACGTCACTATATATATATATATATATAATCACGATCCAGTTTTAGTGAACTGGTTTAAAATTCATCAACAAAAACGCCTCTTATATAGATGAATAACACAATAGGAAGTGAGAAATTCTCTTGAGTTCTTAACATTGGAAATGAAAATATATCTAATTTAATTTGATTTTAGAAAACTATTTAACCTAGAGTTATACATAATATTAATACATTATAATAGTCATTTTCTGAATTAATTCAAATTACGTAAATATCTCTAATTTAGCTTACATCTTCAACGTAAACAATAACATATGTATCATACCAAATTATGTCGAAAGAAAATTAACGCTGTAGAAAAAAACAAAACACACACACTCTAACACACACACACACACACACACATATATATATATATATATATATATATATATATATATATACACACATATATATATATATATATGAATGAAAAATAAAATATATGAAAAACGTAATTGCCAATGTAATAAAATCAGAAATATTGCAATGAATATTTATACTTTTTGAAGTTAGAAATAATGATAGAATGATACTATATGTTTTTGACACAATTAGTTCACTAATTACAAAATGTTAACTCCGCTTACTTTAGTAAGTGCATGAAATAACTCCGCTAACTTAAATAAAGGAAATACATCTCTCTCACATTTTCTCCCTCCCTCGCTCTCACTCACACTCTCTCTCTTTATATATATATATATATATATATATATATATATATATATATAGTGCTACGTAATAGTAATAGACCCCAGTGATAATTTCACAAAAAATGCCTTTTTTTCTTTTTTCCAGTTATTCAACATATCTTAATTAAACTATATATTTATTAAGATAAAACTTAAACTAATTACAGCAACCTTCAAATAATTTTATCAAGCTGATATAAAAATATAATTAGAAATTAGCATATACAAATGTAAGTGTACCCTTACATTAAATAGCAGGGGACACTTTTTTAGGTCAGGACGTAAATCAATCTTTTTCTACCATTTTTTTTTTTTTTTTTGCAGTAGTGAGCATTTGTACCATTCTTTTTGGTAAACCTCCCAAAATATTCTGATATTACCTGTGTTTTCTTGCATGTACGGCCTTCTTTAATATGAACCACAGATTTTCAAATAAGTTTAGAATAGGAATTCGACGTGATGCTTGGATCACTGTCCTGTTAGAAAATCTAGCCCCGAACTAAACATAAATTTCGAAATGAGGGCAACAAATCTTTCGTTAAAATTTGCTTGGTATTTTTTCAGAATCCACTGTGCCGTCAATGATTACTATTTGCTTGTTCAACAAAGATCCCGAAAATCATAATGCTGCTGTCGCTATGTTCAACTATTAACACAATTTCCTCTAGTTAAAAGCTGTATTAGATGCTCACCCGACGTACCGTCTATCGTTCCGTTAAAAAGCTCTAATTGGCTCTCATCTGATCATAAAACTTTTGCCAGAACGTGTCTAGTATTTTTAATATTAGTTTGGCAGAGTTAAGTCGTGATGGTCTATGCTTCATCACGCCTTGGTCTACACTTCTTAAAACTACGAATGAAGAATGTATCCCAGCTACATAAAACTCATCTAGTTGCTGATGTAGCCAATTTCTTATAGGAGTTTTCACTTCTTCATCACGACTATAATTCTTATTACTCAGCTTCCTTATTCATTGAACCAAGCAAGGAAGGTGGTGATGAAAAAGTGAAAAGACCTGTAAGGAATTTACTACATCAGCAGCCAACTGAGGTCTACAAAACTAGAGTAGATGTCATCATTCGAAGGTGAAAGACTACAAAGGAAATAAGTGTTGACTATGTTGGAAAGTAAGAATATAAACATGTCATATGTTTTCCTGCACAATCCCAGGTCACCCTTTGAAAAGGAAGTCAATGGGAAAACATAATGAATACTTTATCTGTACTCAAATTTGAAACGTTAGACGATCTTCTACTGCTGTTTTGATCGAAATTTAATGTTTCTTTTAAATATCTCCCATAGATACCCCGTGATAAAATGCTTTTACTGCCTTTGAATTGAATTTGACTTTAGATAATGTTTTTTTTTACTTTTTCTTATTGAACAATTATAAAATCTTATGTCACCATGAAAGAAACACCCTAGCTGTATTTCATTCAATATTGACGCAAGAAATACACTGTTAACAATTACATGCTAAATTACTGATCTTTATTCAAGAGATCATTAGCTTTATCCACCCTTTATTATTGGGTAAAAACAAACACCTTTTTAAAATCTTAAAATAAATTAGCGGTTGCTCTACCAGACATTATGATTGTGAGATTGTTGCTTATTGGATAAGCTGAGTACTTTTCAATTCGTATGTGTTAATTAATTAGCATATATGCACACAGAAATGCTCTCGAATAAATTAATGACGTAATTTGCGAATAACAATGTATTGAGAGAGATATATATTTTTGATGTATAAAACTATACACTTCCAACCAGATAGGATACTACGCTATCTAACGCAATTCGTTTAAACTATATCCTCTCGGTGTCAGTTAAATGGCGTTTCATTCTCTATATATGAATTACTATGTTGATCAGAAAATCCTGATCTCTGGTGGCGGAATTTGCAAAGAGTACTGCATTTCGACCTTGTTCCACATGGTCGCGCCATCTGCATTCCATGTGTTAGACCGTGTGTCCGACAACTTAAGGAAACCTTATCCTGATTTGGTCAATTAAGGTCGGCTTTTGTGTCAGCAAAAGAATGCTAGGTCACACACTGCCAGGTTGACTAAAGGCGTGTTCAAACAAATGGACAGTGATGACATACTGCCACATCCACCATTCATCCCGTTATGCTCAATGGGACACTTTCTCCGCAACCAGCGATTCAATACATTTGAAGAAGTTAAAAAAGCTTGATAGTATCTGGAACAAATTCGGATGCTGGCTGATCGCTAGCAGCAGATCTTTAGGAATGATGTACTTTATTTGGAAAAATAAATGTTGGTGTTGCTCTAAAAAAAAGTTGTTGTTTTCTTTTCTGATCGGTATGTGAGTAAGGACATTCTGTCTAACCTGAATATTAATAGAGTATCATATTATAAAATAAAAATTTCACCGAAAAACGTTGAATATTTTCCAGATTTTGAAAAAACAAAATGGTTAAATTATATTGGTAAATATGCGTTGTGATGCAGCGGATATCGGCTCGAAATGGAAAATCAGGGAGCCGAGTTCGAATTCCAGTTGAATTCGTTGCATTCACTTACGCACAAATACCATTGGGAAATATACCAATTCACCGCTTCTCTATCCAGCTATAGGTTAAATAGCAGAACAGATTTGTTCTATAGCTTTTGTTCGCAGTCTGCTGCATAAAATAATGGCAACCAACTGAGAGAAAATCTTTTGACCAGTCAGTAAGTCAGTCAGTCGTGTCTCTTTCGAGACATAATCGCCCAACCATGTATCTCGTATAGCACTTAACTGAGTGATATGGGGAAAAGTAGTAACCGGTGTAAACAGACACAAGGGAAATATGGATTTACTGTGATAAAATATTGCATTAAAAATGAAATATTTCTAGTGGTAGAAGGAAATCCCATCATGCAACGAATTATTAAATGTAAAAGAAACTGACTTGTTGACGTAGAGATTATATATTCTATCAAGAAGAAAATCAACCATCCGCCCGTGTATTGAATACTGCTGCCACATCTTGTCGGGTTCCCCTACTATTCACCTCAGGGTTCTTGATAAAATCCAACTGAGAATCTGCAACGTGATCGATACCGACTTAGCAGCTCGGCTGCAGTCACGCGCTCACCGGCGTGACGTGGTTTCCCTGCCCCTCTTCTATAAATAATTTCACGGCTTCTACTCCGATGAACTCAGATCACTGGTGCCCTCTAGGTATGAATTTACACGAGCTATAAGATTAACAACTAGGTCCCAACATTTTACAATGAAACCGATAATGTTTAACCGCAATTTCTAATCTAACAGCTTCTTTTCCCGCAACTCCCACCAGTGGAATTCCCTTCCATATACCTACTTCCCCGACAGCTACAATCTCCAGGAATTTAAATGTAAGGTCAATAGACATCTCCTATCACACTAACTCGCATCGATTCTCACAAGCTCTTTTTCCACCTACTCCACCTACATCCTCGATATCATCATCCGTCTATTACCCTCCTTCTGAGATTTCCTATAACTAACCGCTCTTTCTCACCACCTTCCCCAAAAAATATAATCAAATCAAATAAACCGGGAAAGGTAGTTACGATTTTTAAATCCAAATTTATCTAGCAACTTCTCAAACTGGTGCTGTCTTTGTTTATAAAAAACCTAAACTATAATTATAATCTAAATATTTTGAAAGTTAACATTTTCTAAGTTTTCAACATGAATAAGGAAAAAAACACCTTCATGCAAAATGTTTAGAATATATGGAAAAAGAAAACTCTACTAAGGATAACATTCACTGAATATGTGTGCAGAGCAACAACAACATTTTAGAGTAAACGAGAACAAAAAAGGCACGTATACTTAACATCAGAAAAAGTCCGTTAAAATTTCTAAGGCGCATAATAAAGAAAGACATCGTGGAAAATTTGACACTCGCAAGACACACAAAAGGTCAGCGAGACCGAGGAAAGCGGCGAACGATCTACATAACGAGCTTTATAAATGCTTGACAGAGCAGGGCTTAGAATAGATAGTGAAGTATCAAGAACTACTAAAAGTTACAAAGAACAGGAAATTGAGGAGAGTCATAATCGGTTACATCTTGAAGAGACATAGACGAATATGATTATAATGTTAAGTGTATTTCTTAGACTTTGTGAAATCAGCTAATTCATATTCCCATAGGCGTCAAATTGGCAATTGATGATTAGTCCGTTTTTCTCTCCTTTTTCACGACCTTCTATCACAGCACGGGTTTGAACTCCGTGTTAGCTATCATCACTGCCTGTCTGACTTTGGTAAGACTGCGCTTTGCCAATAATTAACTCTGGTTGGAATTCTAATTCTCCTAGAATCACCTCACTTTGAAGGTTGAATAAATCCGATGAGTAGATACATCGTTGTCTGACAACTCTTTCAATGTTTGCATAGTTATTTAATTCATTTTCTGTCTGTATGCAAGCATTATGCTGCCAGTATAATGTTAGCATCAGACTGAGTGTATATTTCGTTCAGTTTCATAGTAAATTTTTATACGCATTTATCAACGTTATGAAAAGATGAAACAGTAGTAAGCGGGAAATGAGGCATGCAAGACATTGTTAACTATTGTAATTAATCAAAGTAATGACGCGACTGAAATAGACTTTGTGAAAATGATCAATCAAATACACTTATTTAGATATTGTAAGCTTTTCTTTACAAATAATAATTCCTGATTTATTATCGATGTTTGCGCAGTCCGCCGGATTTATGAAAAGCAGATTTTAAGAGAACACCTGCCACGTGAACATTATAAGATGTACACGTCTATTATTTGATTATACTTTTGTAAATCCATGTTCGAAAATGACAAAAATCGACAACTTTCACTTCACAAATAGTCACACACAGACATACAGAGAGAGAGAGAGAGCGAGAGAGAGAGAGAGCGAGAGTGAAACCGTAAAATCGCGTTTAGAGTCACCTAGACACAAACAAATATAGAAATAGACGCACATGTCTCATCAGTAAAACAAACATTACCTTTCGTCGGATGCACATAACTGAGTAGACATCTATCTTTACAGTAGAGCTAGTATATACTGACCTATAAATCGAGACCACGCCAAAAACGAAATCTGTCTCCACTATGAATCGAAAACCCTTAATGTTAAAATGAAAATCAACTTTTAAGCTGCGACAGGACATATTTTCGTACACGGAATGTAAAGAAGGTGATTATTATACCATATCGGTCATTTATAATAAAATTAAAACATAGAACCAAACCATTCTTGTATCGTGTAACATGGAAAGTTGCTACAAAATTAACTGGAACTAACCAACGCCTATACCCCCTGAGCCATGTGCTCTTGAGGCATGAAGCATCGTGAAAATGGCTACGAAGATGAGGACAATAGTCCAAATAATATAAATAGTGTAAATACTACCTCATCTCCGAAATATAGACAAATACTGAATGATATTACATCATATAAATTCGAAATTCTTATCTAAAGTAATTATGCCCTCCAGCGACAAGGTTAAGCATCTCAACATTGAAATATAAAAAAAGAATAATGCAATGAGTGTACTAAACATTATTTGTCCACTGTTTTTACAAAATGCATAGCAACTTCCCTTATCGTGCTTTTTCTCTGGTATCCCAAACTCATGAATTCAAGTGTGCTACTGCATTAGCATCTAGGTCTCACCAATTTAACGTTGAAATATTTAGATATAACCCTCGCTTCTACTCAAAAAGTTTCTTTTCTCGCACTTCCCACCGGTGGAACTCCATTCTGTTTAATTACTTCCTTGATAGCTATAACTCCAAAAATTTAATTGCAGCGTCAATTACCATCTTTTATCTTCTTGGATCCTGTACAACTTTTATCCGTTCCTCAATACCCTTAGTACCCAGTCTTTTATCTCACTATAATCCCCTGCGTACTAGTGAAGATTCTGTTTCCTTGGGGTGAAATGATTAAAAAATATATATTTGGATAGATTGTTAATAGCTAAACATCTGTTATACATACACAAATAATGGCTGGCCACTTGTATTCGAAGATATCCATCTACCGGGTTGGCTAGCTAATGCCCATTGTAGACATCTGCTCAGGCAGACCTGTGTTTGTTTAACATTCATGGAGCCCACTTGTGGTTTATACTGCAACTAGGCTGAGTGGTCGTTAGTTACCTTTTCTGGTAAGTGCGTTATCTAGCATGAACAATAATCTGAACAAAGCCAGGACGCTCAAACACTCAGGAATGATGACGTGTGACTTCGGGGTAGCACAACTACCGACAGCTCCTCGAAGAGAGCCGTTTACCTAATTTCACTCACAAGAATTGGGTGAACCCGTGGTATGGATTTCAGGTACTTTCTAAAGGTATCGGACGCCGGAATTGCATCTCCAGACCGACAATATCGAGAAGTCACCTTCCTGTCAAATCGACCATGACGAGATTCGAACCCAAGCTTCATGTTCAGAAAAATGTACGTTCTAACCACTCGACCATATATACATACGTATATGTATACATGCATTTATTTCTTTTATCAATTTAAATGTTAAATGACCCGTTTATTTATTTACTGCCAAGTAAGCCGCAGATTCGAATCTTGTTGGAGAGTCTATATTTTTCCTTCCTAAGATTTTTCAAATACTCAAGCCGGACGATGAACATAATTAAATGTAATCTTTAATAAATAAACATCCTGGCTCCTCAAATTCACGGTTAAAGTGATAAAAACGTTACATTAATAAATCAAAAATGCATTATTTCTTAAGAAATTTAAGCAGACATATATATTTCTAAATTTTTTTTTCAATCATTTCACCTCGAGCAAGGCATTTCACTGCCACTATTGCGCAGGGGGTTACATAGGGGAAAGTGATGAGAAAGAGTGGTTAGGAGTTTACGTAGGGGAAAGTGATTGGGAAAGAGTGGTTAGATAACCAAGTAAGGATACCGATGATGAGGGTTGGGTAAATGGGAAGAGTGTTTGAGAGAATGGATGCGAGTTAGAGTGTTAGGAGGTGTCTATTGACCTTACATTTAGACTCCTGGATATTGTAGCTGTAGGGGAAGCAATTATGTGGAAGGGAATTCTACAGGCGGGAAGTGCGAGAAAAGAAGCTGTTGGAGTTGAAATTGCGGTTACATCTTATCTGTTTCACTGTAGAGGGGTGGGATATGGTTGGCAATCTAGTATCTCGTGCAAATTCGTACCGTACTAGGCGGCACCAGTTCATCGGAGCAGAAGCCGTGAAAGTATTTATAGAAGTGGCACAGTGAAGCCACGTCACGCCGGTGAGAGAGTAACTGCAGCCGGTCTGCCAAGTCGGTATCGATCACATTACAGATTCTCCGTTGTATTTTGTCAAGAATAGCATGGGCACCCGACCAGATGTGGCAGCGTGTCTAGGAAGTGTCTAGCTGAGGAAGGAAACGGTGACACTTTAATTTAAAGGCGTATTGATATGGCCAAGAATGCATTCCAAACGCTGAATTGAGAGACAGGAAAATTTCGTTGAAAACAAAAGAGAGATTACTGTATTTTTATGCAATGTATGTCCTTCAATATGCCACCAAATACTGGATAGTCTCATCAAAGATAAAAAACAAGACTTGAAGCAAACGAAATGTGGATTCTTCAAAAGGATGCTGAGGATACCTTGGACTGAACATGTGAGCAACGACGAGGTTTTAGAGAGGATGGAAACGAAAAGGTAACATATGCATAACATTAGGAACAAAAAGCCGTAGCTTCTGGGACATTTAATGAGGAAGTAGTGCTTAAAGAATCTGATACTCACAGGACAGATGGAGAGAAAGAGAGAAAGAGGAAAGCAATGCATGATATACTTGAGCAAATGAATGTGGCAGGGGTGGGTTTGGGAGGAGTAACAAGAGAAAGAGTGTTAAGAGCTACAAAAGATAGGGAGATGTGGAAGGCTATGACTACCTACGTTATGAAAGGACACGGCACATAGAAGTATATATATATATATATATGCGCGCGTGTGTGTGTGTGTGAGAGAGAGAGAGAGAGCGAGAGAGAAACAAACACTTTTAAGCATAAACCTGCTTAGAGTTATTAAGAATCTCGCAGGTTACCCTCCTCTATATCTTCTTTGTTCTTCAGCTTGTTCATGTGTTTTTAAGTCGATCAGAATATTTGTCCATGAGAAAATTCGCACGTGTGTCATAATTTCACGTCCTACATGAATACCTCAGCCTCGATTTAATCCTATTCGCCTCTCGTTTATCTAAAACTCGGTAAAGACACAAACTAAAACTCGGATAATAAAACAAGATCAAATAATCGTGAAACAGCATCAAGCAATTCAGAAAAAAAAAGATACAAGCAGAAAATAATTACCCCGAAATGCGCATTGCATTGTTCACATTGTCTTCTGGAAATTAATTCAAATATCTACCCTTTATTTATTTATTTATTTATTTATTTAATTCGTTTATTCACAAGTTCATTATTTATTGATATTTTTCTTGTTGTTTTCATACAGTCTTTTCTTAATTTCTGGACGTTCCATTAGTTTTTCCCTTATTTTCAATATTGCAAATTTTTCTATAAAGAATAAACATTTGATGACATATTTTCTTTTATCTTAATTTGGGCTTTGTTTTTCTTCGTCTTTGTTTCGTAATTGATTTGAAATTTAAAATCCGCTTTGAAATTTGGTTTCTTCAAACAATCACTGAGAAAGTAGAATTTCCTTTTTCATGTTGAAAAAAATAAAAACTATATAAAGGGAGATTATTCAAATCTTTCTGAATGTTTTGTGAAAATCAATGTTCCACGAGAATATTCTAATTTGGCAGGTGACCCATTGATTCGTTTAGTACTAGATAAGTGAAAAATATATTCTAATATTTGTCGGAATGAGAAAGAAGACACACACACACACACACACACACACACACACACACACACACACACACACACATACTAATACACGCGCGGCAACGAGAACTCACACACATATATATATATGCAAATTTCGTTAAAAATGACAAAGTAGAAACTTTATTAATTTTTAAAAAAAAAGTCAACACTCAACGCTATAAAGTATGAACATGCCCACAATGTACTGACCGTGTTTGGATAATAAAAAAAAACTCCTATAACTCTACATACGTACATAAAACAATTTATACATTCAGCTAAAAGTTAAAAATTCATAATTAATAATGACCACCTGATGAGACATTGTAGTTTCAATGTCGAAGCAAATGTACCATTTGTAGTGGATATATATAAGAAAATTGCACATGTTCTAAAATATAATTTAGAATATATATCGAGGGAGAGATAGAGAGAAAAAGAGAAACAGAAAATGAGATCGCATTATTTCTCAAAATTTGAATGTAGAAAACTCGGAGAGAATTCGATAATAGCCACCCGTATTTATCCTTACTAATCGCTCTCTCACTTTACTTGCATAGGTAACACGTGAGGGAGGAAGTTTCTAGTTTTTGTACCAACATTTCGGTATTATCACTAATTTCGAATAGTTGCGTTTATTCTCCTGAAATCTGTACCAATATAAATAATACGTATGTCCAGATAATCAATTGGTTTTGTCCTAAAAACTGAAATCCATCAGGTTCTCATTAGTTGAAATCAACAAAAGATTTTTTACTATCTATCTATCTATCTATCTATCTATCTATCTATCTATCTATCTATCTATGTGTTCTTGTGTGTGCGTGTGTGTGTATGTGTGTGTGTGTATGTATTTACGCATTTATAGCCACTCACGCATTTATCCATCGTAAATTCAGTAATGAATTTAAACAATCTCGGCAACTGGCGAGTGCTTACATTGTGTATATAACAAGCTTCCTCTACAATAGCCTAGAGGTAGAATACCATATTGTCTGTTTCGTCGGGTTTCAATCCTGGCTAGAAGCAATAGGATGTTTAACTGTACTGATCAGCTTTTATGCAGCAAAACAAGAGTGTCTTTGGATGACTACATATATATATATATACATATATATATATATATATATATATATATATATACAGAGAGAGAGAGAAATAGGCAAAGAGAAAGAACATGAATTAAATGTGTGGGAATATAATTATATTATATAAACTTCATTTAACAAGAAATATGCAAATAGAACAATACTCTCACGTCACGTTAAGAAGATCAAATATGTAAACTAAAACAGATAAAAAAATAACATTATATGTAAGAACAACACTAGTTTACCAAATATCAAAACATTTATATTTGCATTTCATTTATTAAATAATTTCAACCCAAGCAATGTGATGATACCACTGAGACTGAAGGTGTTACTTGATGTGGAAGAGCATGAAAAGTTTTTTTAATGAGGAAAATGTACAATAAAATAACAGTATTAGCGACTGACGTTGCAATTAAATTTTTGAAAACTGTAAGGGTAGAAATATACAAGAAGAAAGTCCCATGTGTGATCAGTGCGAGAAAAGAATCTTTACGGAATAGGTCCCATTGCTATATCTATAAATTTCAAAGATAAAACGATATGAACTAATAGCCACTCTAGTTCTAGAATTAAATTCACGTGGTCGAAGTACCAAAGAGGAGAGCACATTAGTACCAAGGAGGAGAGCACATGCCTTGAAAATATTTATAGAAACGTCATAGAGAAGTCAGGTCATATCGGTGGGAAGGTTACCGTAGTCAAGTTTTCAGGTCATAAAGGATAAAATTAGATACCATTTTTGGATTTTGTCTAGAATCTTGAGATATACAACTAGAGAACAAGGCCAGATATGACGACAATATTCAATGCCCGGATAGAATTATAAAAGGACAAAATGGCTTTCAAGAAAAACAATTGTCTGGCGCATCACAGTGGTCTAGTTTTCCAAGAAGTAGATCTAGCAGTTGATTCAATATAATCTCTCCACTTCATGTCATAAAATAATTAGATACCAGAGAGATGCAATGATTGAGTTTCATTGGAAACTGACATAAGCCTTACTGATGAAATCGTTCACTGCGATGACTAATCGATAGCAGGTACATTTTGAAGACGGTAACCTATTTAATACCCAAGTTAAAAACTGACTGAAGATCCATTTCGTGAGCAGTTGCCAGTTTTACTTTGTCGGAACTTTGGGATTTATTATTAAGACAGGAATGAATAATTATGTCATAAGCATAAAATCCTCCTTGGGAACAGATGGTATCAGGAAGGTCATTGAGGAAGATAAGAAAATATGTAGACTCAAGGATAGAACCCTAGGAGACGCCAGCATTAATGTGAAATTAACTAAAAGCGTGTCCTTTAAAATCGACCTTCGTTACACGATTTCATAAGAACGATTGGATTGAGTCAAATGTTAGTCCAGAGGCAATATGGCTTCTAGGCTTGTGCAGAAGGTCAACACCTGCTGAATGTCTTCGAGATATCTAAAGCTGTGTGTTTATATTTCACGACGACTACCAACTGGGGACTTCTTGCAATTAATGTAGAATTGCTAATATTAAAAGTATTTAATCATTGTGAGTTTGTCTTATTAAACTGGCGTGTTTATTTATTTAGTTTGAGAAAAAAGAAACAAAGTAAAATAACTAATTTCGACCTAAACAACTCATGCTGTTATTGTTATTATTTATTATAATTATTATTATTAGTAGTAGTAGTAGCAGTAATAGTAATAGTAGTAGTAGTAGTAGTAGTATTTATGACCTTAGTCGTCTCGTTTAGATCCAGAAAAAATGAGTATACATAAAAAAATCATAGTAAATATATTATTATTATTATTATTATTATTATTATTATTATTTTAATTACTGATGTATCTCATTCAGGATCCCAACCTGAGAACTAAGGCTAAGGTCAGAAATGGTATCATGACATTTTTCTCTGGGCATTTTCTTTTAATGACAAATAAGATCACACACATTTTAAATAAATAAAAAAATTGGAATCTGTAAGCTATACTTTTGAGTAAAATTTATTGTATTTCTTTAAAGTTTTGTGCGACTACGGTTCCTTTTTCAATCAAACCGAAGGCTTTAACTGCTATCGGAATTGTTTATGTTCTCACCTGTCACATTTCTGAGATTTCGATTTCAAGGTCTTTATACTTTGCTGGTTTGTTTTAAGATCTTAAAAGATACATAAATGTCTGTATGTACTGCCATGTAGATAAGAATGCATGTTCTGTTTTTGTGGTCTCTGTTTGTTTGATTGTTCTGTCTTGTGTGTATTGTAAAGTCCCATAAAATTGTGACAGTTTCTATATCTGTAACCCTGGCTGGATGCTGTTCATAACAGATTCTTACGGTTTCGTTTCCGTAAAAGTTTCATATTTTCCTATGCATATATTGGCCCAGTTTGTTATGCCGGGTTTTATATTCAGTGGCTGCCAATACCATGAAACCTGATAAAAGATGGCCAATTGTTTTTGCATATTCATCACAGAATCTGTTTTTGAGCTAACACAATGTTTCAGTTTGTGAACTTGGCAACGTCGAGTTGGTCGTGTGCAGGAAGTGTAAAACCTTCAGTTTCAGCTTTTAAAATAACCATTGTTGAGTAGAGTATTGGGTATTATTATTATTATTATTATTATTATTATTATTATTATTTGAATTCAACTATTTTTCAGACCATAATAATTTTAAGGCTAGAGAAAGCATATTAATTTACATTCTGTAACGTTGCTGAAGTTAAATCATTTTCTCCGAAATAGCAGAACTTATGAATTTAATAGACCTAATCGACTCAATATCTATTTCCATTTACGTGCACATAGCAATATTTAAATATTTATGATAGATTTGATTTTCCCTGAACGCCTCAATAAACATAATATTGATTATTGGTTGGTTTAGTTCAAATGAGTTTTATTCCACGACAGCCAAATATGGTTGTCTTTGATGGCATCTATGACCTCGCTATTTACATTTAATATTACATTATTATGGCGTTAAGCTCGGTGCAAATGATGGTTGGTAGCAACGTCCGGTTAGCTTACCAGACAGATCAATTTCGCATATTTTAGGTCTATTTCGTAGAGGAAAAATAGATTTTACATGACATCAAATACAGTAATTTAGTAATTTCCACATATAAGGAGTTGAAAACTGCTGCAAAATATTTCAGTTCGCCGAATACATTCGCAGACAAAACAATGATCTGTTTTTGTGCCTAGAAAGTATAAATATTTATTTTCTTAGTGTATAAAATAAGCCACACTTACCTCTTTCCATAAAGACTTGAAAAGATCAGGTTGAGGTTGTGCAATCTTAGTTTGTGTTGAATATCAGTACAAATTCTTAAACTAGATTTATGTTTGCTAATTACCGTCACGTACTTTGAATAAAACCACAATCTGAATCAGGGTTTATTTCATCCTCATTTGTGGAACCCCTCTCTGGATGACTTCCATTGTGGTTTATACGCTTCATTTCAGAGGATGTGACGTACTCGCTACGCTTGTCAATGCTGGTTGGCGAGGATTATTTAAACCATAGCTGGTTGCTTGTGTAGGCAACCGTTGGCACATAGAAGCTCTTTCACGATCTGAGACGTCTTTTCTTCGGTCCTATAGGATGCCTACACTATACTCTTCAACGAATATCCACGACTCTCAACAGAAGCAGTCTATCTAAATTCATTTACAAGGCTTGGGTCACCCCGTGGTATGATTTTCATGCACCTTCCAACGGAGCCACACACACGGATTGCTTCCTCCAGAGAGATAACATCAAAAAGTCACCTTTCTAACAAATCGATAACGGTGTGATTTGAATCTGAGCTTTATGATCAGAAAGCGAACGGTCTAAACCATTCAACAACGTGCTCACATTATCAAACGAAAAAGGAAAAAGAAAAAACAGTAACACCTTATACATGTAGAAGATTCTAATAAAAAATATTCCTACTATGTATAAAAAATATATATTCCACCTTTGCATGTTTATTTATACTCTTTAAAGCATTTTGATGGATTAATTTGCAGGTGAAAATTTTTTGATAGAAAACATGTTGATTTAAAATGGCTGCCAAAAACACTCTGGTGCTTTAAAAAATATATCAATAAGATTTTCTATATTTATTCATTTAGGAATTGTTTTATTTGGGAAAAGTATATTTTATACGTACAGTAAATAAAAATCCTTTGCTAGTAAGTTAAAGACTTTTTGTTTTATTTCTGGAAATTTTGGGAGCATCTTGGAATTAGAAAATCTGCGAATTTAAATTACGGGAGACTTCATAGATACTCACATTTCCACAAATATCCTTTGGAAAAGTAACAAATTTATATCTTCTCTTCGTCAGCTAAGGGTTAAGTATCAGTAGACACTGGGTTGTCTAGGTGAGATTTGCAATCATTCTAGAAGGATAAATGAATTCAACACGCAACTGAAGATTGCACAAATATAATTAACTATTTAAAGGTAATATTAATAGTTTCAATATAACGAAACAGCTGGCATTCAATGACCAAGAAGCCAAGGTAGCTTTCAGTCAATTTAAAAAAAAACTATCTCTTCAAATATGTTTTCAGGAAAATAGATTTCTTATATCCAGTAACTGTTATTGCTCTTCCCAGTATTGATAGAAACTTCCTTTTTAACTTTTTATTTGAAGGAGCGTCGAACTTCAGTATTTGATTACGTCATTTCTAAATTATGCTATACATTTTACTTGTTACTGCCGTTGAAATTTATTAGCCGATGTTGTTTCTGTTATTGGTTAATTTCTAATGCTGCAGTTCACAATGTCTAAATAAGGATGTCCCTTGCTAAGTATGACACGTTTTATTAGCTCTAGGATAAATTAGTCACCGTTTCGCGAAAACAGTTGCATACTACTTGAGTTTTGATATTCCTGAGAGACTTTGTCGCCATACCTAACATCCATATTTAAAATAAAACTCGAGGCTTTATATTAAGATTTTAACTTGGTAGCAATATTTGATGTTAGGTACACTACTCATAACACAACCTCGAAACGATGTTTAATATATATATATATATATATATATACATATATAGTGTATCGAGGCAGCAGATAATTTTCTAAATATATATTGTTAAATATGACAGACAATGAATGTTTATTATGTTAAATCATGAGCCATTTTAAACATAAAGAGAAAAAATTGTTTAATAACTGATTATGGGATGTCTTTATGATAACGTCCCTGTAACTTCTCTGAAGATGGCTCTTGTTAGCCCAAACATTAGAAACAGCATAATATATATATATATATATATATATATATATTAGCAAGCATAAAGATCAGAATGACGTTAATAAAAAGTTTAAATGTGAAATACCCCTTAAAGCGTCATAGAACATTTTACCAAAGAAAAATAAAGATATAAAGATTAATTATATAATTAAAAAAGTAAAGATCAATAAAATTATTTTGATAAAGTTATAACTATAATTATATAACATTCGAAAAAATAGAAGATGAAAAACATCAAAACGATTGAACAAAATCATACTATTTTAATGGATACATCATATCCAAATGATAATAGCGTTCATAATTCATTAGTTCTTGATGTATAAACCTTTACTTTCTATAATAGCTTTACATCACTTGCTACATGAGCGAATTAATGTCTTGCATTCATTAACGGATATTTTCTCCCATCCTCCTTTCAAATTAGTCCATAGTTCTTTGACATTTGCTGGATTCTTTGCCTTAGCTCTTTTATTTATTAAGTTCCAAACATTCTCAATAGGATTCATGTCTGTGCTTTGAGTAGGGCACTCCATAATAGTAAAATCCTCCTCAGAAAGAAATGACTTAACAGACTTTGCTCTGTGACATGGCGCGTTATCTTGCATAAATAGAGCTGTGTGATTAATAGCATTTCTTAAACTAAGTACAACATGTTTCTTCAATATCTCTTTGTATACAGTTGCGTTAATTTTACCGTGTAGCCTAAAAGGTGGTCCCGTACCATCGACTTAAATTATACGCTGCTTTTAGTGCACTGAAGCAAATATCGTTCCTTAGGAGTGCATCGAACGTATCTTCTCCGGTCGCAACCGAAAAGGTTAAACTTTAATTCATCGCTGAACTGAACACAATCCCACTGTTATTCTGTCCATATGACGCGTTCAGTGGAAAATTTCAGTCACCTCATTTGATTCTTTTTATAAATGTAAGGCTTCGTAGAAGCTTTTTAGATGTATTTCCTTAAGTCTACGGGATTAGTGTGCTTTGATATTTTAATGCCAATGTTAGAATTAGCTCTTTTAGAGATAACGGTTGCTATCGCAATTGATCCTTTTTTTATTCTTTACCAATCCATCTGTTTTCCCTTGCAGTAGTTTTCTTAGGCTTTCCAGGTGTTTTCTTGGCTTCATATGACCCAATTTCTTCAAGCTTTATTAACGAACTATGAATAACACTTTTAGATTTCCCCACACTCATTGAGATATACCTAGTCGAGAGTTTATCTTCATTACGTAACTTAACTATCATTTTCTAAGTTCCAATGATGTTAGAGATTTTTTGCCATCTTTACAATGCAAGAACCAGTAAAATACTCGATTTTATATTAAAACATTTTCAATAATGCAAAATAATTGTTAAATTTTGTGAATTTGTTTATTCGTACTGATGATTTGATCATCTATTTTTCAGAATGTTATATAATTATTATTATAGGTTTATCAAAATAAATGTATTGACCATTATATTTTGGAAAAATACTTTACCTTTATATTCTTTTTTCCTTGACAAAATGTTCTTTGGAGCTTTAAAATATAAAGTTATTTTATATTTAAACTTTTTCTTAACATCGTTCTGATCTTTATGCTCGCTTCTGTATATTAAACATCCTGAAAACCAGTCTCCATTTTGATCATCTACATTTGATAATATATATATATATATATATATATATATATATATATATATATATATATATATATAATTTTAAATTCAACAACAAACACTATTTACAGTTCAGGGGCACGAAAATGGCACCTAGGTATGCCAATACCTTTATCTCTAGAAAGAAAGATACTAGACAATTGACAATACAAACCATCACATTATTTTAGATACATTGATGACATTTTCTTAGTATGGACTCATGGAGTAGAAAAATTAAAAAACTTTTTTACTTTCTGCAACAACTTCCATAATACAATTAAATTCACCATGGAGTACTCAAACATATCAGTCCCTTTCTTAGACGTCATGATAAAATTAAACAAACATACACTTTCCACCAGTCTATACAACAAACCCACAAACCAACATAAATTCCTACACTTTAACTGTTGTCATCACGTTAAATTAAAAAATCTATCGTATACAGCTCATTTCTAAGAATCAAACGCATATGCTCAGACCATCCAGATTTTCTAAACAACATTAACAACCTAACAAAGCAATTTCTAAAATGTAAATACCCAATAAAAATAATAAAAGAAGCACTAAATAAAACCATCCACATAAATCGTAACACACTTCTCACATACAAGAAAAGAAAAAACAACAACCGAATTCCCATGTTCTTTAACCACAATCAACATTCACACAAACTTCTCAAAAATTTTTAAAAAAATGATTACAAGAACCTCCAATCAAACAAAAAGATCAAAGACATTTTCGATAAACCACCCATAAATGCAATGAAACAAACACCCAACCTATCAACTATCCTCACTTCTAACAAATATCTAAAAAACACAAACCTATCAGAGAATTTAAAATGTCAGAAACCCAGGTGCCTAATTTGTAAACATTTCGTAAACGACACAATATTCTCTGTACCCAACACCAAAATCAAACTGCACCCACCACGCCTCACTTGTGACACTTGTGACAGCGAAAAC